>JAKWJC010000021.1:0-31191 GCA_027704865.1 Solanum neorickii | reverse complement strand
GCACTTCACACACAAACGGATTATGTTGGGTGTGGAATGTCATCATCGCCTTTGGACAGCATATACGGTCGGACAAATTGGGCATGGAATTTCGTCATTGCCCTTTGACAAGACACACAGTCTGACGACGTCAAGCATGGAATGTTATCATTGCCCTTTGATAGCACACACGGTCGAACGACGTCGGGCGTGGAAACCATCATCGCCCATGTACTACACACACAGACGAAGTTGCGCGTTTCATGAAATTATAGTCCTTGGGCAACAAACACAGTCAGATAACATCAACCGTAGCTAGATATCATGGACCTTGGACATCACACAAAGTCTGATGACGCCGGGTCTGGCATGCAATCATGGACCTTGGACAACACACAATGTCGAACGAAGTCGAGCGTGGCATGCTCACAAAGTCAATAGACAACACAAACTATCAGACGACGTCGGGTGTGGCATGCCATCATAGCATTTGGACACAACACACGGTCGAACAACGTCTAGCCTTGCATTTCATTATAGCCATTGGACAACACATAATGTCAGACGATATCGGTCGTGACATGCCATCATCGCTCTTGTACAGCACATACGAATGAAATATTTCGGGCGTGTCACTCCATCTTCGCTCTTGGATAGTACACATGGTGAGAAAACGTCGAGCGTAGAATGCCATCATCGCCTTTGGACAGCACACACGGTCGAACAAAGTCGAGCATGAAATGCCTGCGTAGCTTTTGGACAGCATACACAGTCGGACGACGTCGGGCGTGGCATGCCATTATGTCTCTTTGACAACATACACGACCAGACAAAATTTATTGTTGCATGCCCACGTACCCATTCGACAACACACACGGTCGGACGACTTAGTCGTGACATGTCATCAAAGCCTTTGGATAGAGCAAAAGGTCGGACGACAACGAACATGGCATCCTACTAAGGCCATGGAGTAGCACATACTATCGTACGACGTCGGCCATGGCATGACATCATAGCCCTTGGAAAGTACCCACGGTCAGGATGAAGTCGGGCATGGCATGTCATCATGGCCCAAGGACAACAAACACGATCGGACGATGTAAGGTGTGGCATGCTCGCGTATCCAATGGACAACTCACACTGTCAGGCGACGTCGGGCGTGGTATGCCATCATAGATCTTGGACAACACACACCGTCTGACAACGTCAAGCATGGCATGTCATCATAGCTATTTGACAAACACATAATGTAGGATGATATCGGTCGTGACATGCCATCATCGCTCTTGCACTGCACAAACGAATCAAATATTTTGGGCGTGGCACTCCATCATCAAACTTTGACACCACACAAGGATGGACAATGTAGGGCGTGTCATGCTATTATCGCCTTTGGAATTCACACACGGTCGAACAAAGTCGGGCATGACATACTTCCGTAGCCCTTGGACAACATACACGCTCGGACGACCTCAGGCGTGGCATGCCATCATAGCCCTTGATAAGCACACACGATTGAATGACATTGAGCGAGGCATGTCATCATAGCCCTTTGATAGCACACACAATCGGTCGACCTCTGACGTGGCACGCCATCATCGCCTTTGGACTGCATACATGGTCGATTGACGTCGGGCGTAGAATGTTAGAGTAGCCATTGCACAGCAACACGGTCGGACGATATCCGGCGTGTCATTCCATCATCTCCATTGGATTACACACACAAATGGACGATGTTTGGCGTGGTATGCCATCATCGCCTTTGGAAAGCAAACACGGTAAGACGACATTGGGCGTGGCATGCCATCATTACCCTTGGACTGCACACACATATGGACGATGTTGGGCCTGGCATTTCGTCATCGCCTTTGGAAATCATACACAGTCAGACGACGTCAGACGTGGGATGCCATCATCTCCTTGGACCACACTCGCAGTCGGACGTCGTCATGCATAGCATGCCATCATAGACCTTGGAAAACACATATGGTCGGACAAAAAAGGGTGTGGCTTGCTTTTATGGCCTTTGGACCGCATTCACGGTCGGCCAATGTCCGACGTGGCATGACATCATCGTTCTAGGACTCCACACACAGATGGATTATGTCGGGCGTGGCATGCCATCTTCGCCTTTACAAAGCACATACTGTATGACGATATCGAGCGTGGCATGCTATTATTTCCCTTGGATAGCACACATGGTTGCACGATGTCGGGCGTGTAATGCCTGAGTAGCCCTAGGACAGCACAAATGGTCGAACAATGTCACGCATTGCATGTCATCATAGTCATTGGAGAACACATAAGGTCGGACGACATCAGTCTTGGCATGCAATCATCACTCTTGTACTGCACACAAGAATGAACGATGTCGGGCATGGCATTCCATCATCTCCCTTTGAGTGCACACATAGATGGACGATGTCAGGCGTGGCTTGCCCTAATCACCTTTGAACAACACAAATAGTCGAACGACGTCGGGCATGGCATGCCTGCGTAGCCCTTGAACAACACACACGGTCAAATGATGTCGGGCGTGGCATGCCATAATACCCTTTGGACAGCGCACACGATTGAATGACGTTAAGCGTGCCAAGTCATCATAGCCCTTGGATAGCAAATACAATCGATCAACCTCGGACCTGGCATGCCATCATCGCTCTTTGACTACACACAAACGGACGATGTCAGGCGTGGAATGCCATCATCGCCTTTGGAAAGAATGCACGGTCAAACGACGATGGGCGTTGCATGACATCATCGCCCTTTGACTGCACACACACGGTCAAGCGAAGTCGGGAGTCGAATGCAAGAGTAGCCCATGGAGAACACACACGGTTGGACGATATCCGGCATTGCATGCCGCGTAGCGGTTTGTCAACACATATTGTCGAACGACGTCAGGCGTGGCATGCCATTATCTCCTTTGGACACCGAACACTATCGGACTACGTCGGGTGTGGCATGCCATAATCTCTCTTCAAAAGCAAAAATGGTCAAACGTAGTCATGCTTGGCATGCCGCATAGCCCTTGGAAACCACACACGGTCGAATGATATCGGGTGTGGAATGCCATGATATCCCTTGAATATCACAGGCAGTTGGAAGATTTTGGGCATGGCATGCCATCATAGCTCTTGAACAACACACATGTTCGGTTGTCGTTGGGCGTGGCATGCCATCATTTCCTTTAGATAGCACAGACAGACGAATGACGTCAGGCCTGGCATGCAATTATCCCTGAAGGAAAACACACACGGTCGAATGAGGTTGGGTTTGGCATGCAATTATGGAACTTGAATAGTACAAAAGATAGGACAATGTCGATCGTGCCATTCCATCATAGCTCTAAGACAGCATACACGATCGGACTACATTTGGCGTGGCCTACCATCATAGCCATTGGACAACACACACGGTCGGATGACGTGGGGAGTGGCATGACATTGTGGCCCTTGGAAAGTACACACGATCAGATGAGGTTGAGTGAGGCATGCTCGCGTAGCCGTTGGACAGCACACACGGTCGGACCACGTAAAACATTGCATGCCATCATGGCCCATGGACAGCAGATACGGTGGGACGATGTCGGGCGTTTAATTCCATCATCACCATTGGACTTCACACATGAACGGGCAATGTTCGGCGTGGCATGCCATCATCGCCCTTGGACAACACATATGGTCGAATGAAATCAAGCGTGGAATAACATCATTACCCTTTTAGAAGAAAAAATGTCAGAGCACGTCAGGCGTGGCATGCTATCATAGCCCTTGGACAACACACATAAATGGAGTTCTTCGAGTGTGGCAGGTCATCATAGCCCTAAGACAGCACACACGGTCGGACGACATAGGGCATGGCATGCCATCATTGCCCTGTACTACACACACACAAATAGACGATGTCGCGCATGGCATGTAATCATAACCCTTGGACAACACTCACGGTCGGACGACGTCGGGCGTAGCTTAATAAAATTGACCTTGGAATTCACATAGAGTCGGACATCAGGCGTGGCATGCAGCACTAGCCCTTGGACATCACACACGATCGGACGACGTCGGGTGTGGAATGCCATCATGGCCTTGGACAGCACACACAATTGGACGTTGTCAGTTATGTCATGCCTGCGTAGCCATTGGGTAACACACACTGTAGGACGAGGTCGCATGTGGTATGCAATCATAGACTTTGGACAACACACACGATCGGATGACGTCTGGCGTCGCACATCATCATAGCAATTGGACAACACATATTGTCGGACGATGTCGATTGTGGCAATGCCATCATCTCTTTTGTACTACACACACGAATGAACGATGTCGAGCGTGGAATTCCATTATTACCCTAGGACTGTACACCTGGTCAGACAACATCGGGCGTGGTAGGTTATCATAGCTCTTTGACAACACACACAATCGGACAACGTCAGGCGTGGAATAACATCATAGCCCTTAAAAAGCACAAACCATTGAACGACTTTGCGCGTGGCATGCCATCATGGCCCTATGACATTGCAAACGGTTGGATGATGTCGGGTGTGGCATATTATCATCACCCTTTGACAACACATACGATCGAACGAAATTGGCCATGGAATTTTGTCAATGCCCTTTGACAAGGCACACGGTCGGATAACTTTGGTCGCGCCATGCCATAATAGCCCTTGGATAGCACACATAATTGATGGACTTTGAGCGTGGCAGGTAATCATAGCTCTTAAAGAACAAACACAATCGAACAACGTCGGGCGTGGCACACTATCATTGCCCTTTGGATTGCAACATAAACAAATTATGTCGAGTGTGGCATGTCGTCATCGCCATTTGAATGCACACACATGAGAACAACGTCAGACGTGGCATGACATCATGGCCCTTGGACAACATACACGGTCACACGATGTCGGGTGTGGCATGCCATTATCATCCTTTGACTACACACACGATCGGGCAACGTCGAGCGTGTCATGCCTGAGTAGACCTTTGACAGCACACAAGAACGGAGGACGATGGGCACGGCTTCCATCAGAGCCCTTAGCCGGTAAAACTGTCAGACAACGTCGGGCATGTCATGTCATCATATACATTTGATGACACACACGGTCGAACAAAGTCGGGTATGACATTCCATCATCGCTCTCGGTCGTGACTTGCCATCATAGCCCTTGGAAAGCACACACGATCAGACGACTTCAGGCGTGGCATGCTTGTGTAGCCCTTGCACAAGACACAAATTCAAATGACATCAGGCATGGAATGCAATCATTGCTCTTTTACCACACACACAAACAGACAAAATTTGGCATGGCATGCCATTATCGCCTTCGACAACACAAAGGTCGGATGAAGTTGGGCATTGCATTCCCATGTAGCCCTTGGATAGCAGTCTCTCAGATGACAGCAGGCGTGACATGCAATCATGACCTTTGGTTAGGACACACAGTCGGACAAGTTGGGTGTGTCATGTTTTTCTATCCCTTAAACTTCACACACAGACGGACGATGTTTGCATGGCATGCCATCATAGCCATTGGAAAGCACACACGATCGAACGTCATCAGGCGTGGTATACCATCGCGAACCTTTGAAAGCACACACGGTTTGATAACGTCGGGCATGGCATGCCATCATATCCCTTGGACAGCACACACAGTTTGACCAAGTGAGACGTGGTATGTCATCATAGCCCTTAAAAACACACACAGTCGGTCGACGTCGATCGTGGCATACTATCATTGCCCTCTGACTGCACACAGAGACGGATGACGTCAGGCATGGCATGCCATCATCACCTTTGGAAAGCACACAGGGTCGGACGACATCGGGCGTGACATGCCATCATCATCTTTGGACAACAAAGTCAGACGTGGCATACCCGCGTAACCCTTTGACAGCACAAATGATCGAACAATGGTGAATCTGGCATGCCATCATAGCCCTTGGAAAGCACACGGTTTGTTGACGTTGGGCGTGGCATGCTATCATCATTGTTTGAATGCACACACAAACGGACGATGTTGGTCGTGACATGCCATCATCTCCTTTTGAAAGCACACATGGTCGGATGATGTACAACGTGGCATGCCATCATGGCTCTTGGACAGCGCACACAAATGGATAACGTCGGGCGTGTCATGCCATCATCGCCCTTGCACTACCCAGATGGTTGGGCGACTTTGAGCGTGGCATGTGATTGTTGCCCATGGAATGCACACAAATATGGACAATGTCCGTCGTGGAATGCCATAATCTTTCTTTTACACCACACAATGTTAGACGACGTCAGTGTTCGCATGCAACAAAGGCCCTTGGACAATACACACAATCACACGACGTCAAGAATGGCATTTCATTATAGCAATTGGATAATACACATGGTCGAACGACGTCGGTTATAGAATGCCATCATCTCCCTTGTACTACACACACAAATGAAAAATGTCGGGCGTGGCATGCGATAATCGCCCTTAGACAGCACAACGGTCGGACTACGTTGGACGACGTCAGGAGGTGTCATGCCCGCTTATTCCTTGGAAAGCTCACACAGTCGGACGAAGCCAGGTGTGGCATGCCATCATTTCCCTTGTAATGCACACAAACACGGACGACATCTGGCGTTGTATGCCATCATAAACCTTGGACAACACACACGGTCGGACGAAATCATGTGTGACATACCATAATTGTCCTTTGAGAAAACACACTATCGAACCACGTCGAGCGTGGCATTCCATCATAGCCCTTGGACATCATTCAAGATTTGATGACTTTGAGCATGGCTGGTCATCATAGCTCTTGGACAACAAACACAGTCAGACATCATCGGGGGTGGCATGACATCATAGACCATGCAAAGCACGCACGGTCAGAAGAAGTCGGGCATTGCATGCAATCATAGCCGTTGAACAGCACACATGGTCGGATAATGTCGGGTGTTGAATTCCACCATCCCCCTTGCACATCACACACAAACGGATTATGTTGGGTGTGGAATGTCATCATCTCCTTTATACAAAACATACGGTCTGACAAATCGGGCATTGAATTTCGTCATTGCCCTTTGACAAGACACATCAGAAAACGTGAGGCATGGAATGTTATCATTGCCCTTTGATAGCAAACACGGTCGAACAACGTCAGGCGTGGAAACCATGATCGCCCATGTACTACACACACACGGACGAAGTTGAGCGTTTCATGAAATTATAGCCCTTGGGAAACAAACACAGTCGGATAACATCAACCGTAGCTGGATATCATGGACCTTGGACATCACACAAAGTCGGATGACGTCGGGTCTGGCATGCAATCATGGACCTTGGACAACACACAATGTCGGACGAAGTCGAGCGTGGCATGCTCAATGGACAACACAAACTGTCAAACAACGTCGGGCGTGGCATGCCATCATAGCATTTGGACACAACACATGGTCGAACAATGTCTTGTGTGGAATTTCATCATAGACATTGGACAACACATAATGTCAGACGATATCGGTCGTGACATGTCATCATCGCTCTTGTACAGTACATACGAATGAAATATTTTGGGCGTGTCACTCCATCATCGCTCTTGGATAGTACACATCGTGAGAAAACGTCGAGTGTGGCATGCCATCATCGCCTTTGGACAGCACACACGGTCGAACGAAGTCGAACATGGAATGCCTGCGTAGCCTTTGGATAGCATACACGGTCGGACGACGTCGGGCGTGGCATGCCATTATGTCTCTTTGACAACATACACGACAAGACAAAATCGATTGTTGCATGCCCACGTACCCCTTGACAACACACACGGTCGGACGACTTTGTCGTGACATGTCATGAAAGCCTTTGGACAGAACAAAAGGTCGAACAACATCGAACATGGCATCCCACCAAGGCCATGGGGTAGCACATACGGTCGTACGACGTCGGCCATGGCATGACATCATAGCCCTTAGAAAGCACACAGGGTCAGGATGAAGTCGGGCATGGCATGCCATCATGGCCCCAGGACAACACACACGGTTGGACGACGTCAGGTGTGGCATGCTCGCGTATCCAATGGACAACACACACTGTCAGGCGACGTCGGGCGTGGTATGCCATCATAGCTCTTAGACAACTCACACCGTCCGACAACGTCAAGCGTGGCATGTCATCATAGCCATTTGACAATCACATAATGTAGGATGATGTCGGTCGTGACATGCCATCATCGCTCTTGTACTGCACACATGAATCAAATATTTCGGGCGTGGCACTCCATAATCCAACTATGACACTACACAAGGATGGACAATGTAGGGCGTGTCATGCTATTATCGCCTTTGGAAATCACACACGGTCGAACAATGTCGGGCATGACATGCTTCCGTAGCCCTTGGACAGCATACACGCTCGGACGACGTCAGGCGCATGCATCATAGCCCCCTTGATAAGCACACACGGTGAACGAATTGAGCGAGGCATGTCATCATAGCCTTGGATAGCACACACAATCGGTCGACCTTTGACGTGGTACGCCATCATCGCCTTTGGACTGCATACATGTCGATTGACGTTGGGGCGTAGAATGCTAGAGTAACCCTTGCACAGCAACACGGTCCGACGACATCGGGCGTGGCATTCCATCATCTCCCTAGGACTACACACACAGATGGACGATATTGGGATTGACATGCCATCATCGCCTTTGGAAATCACACACGGTAAGACGATGTCGGGCGTGGCATGCCATCATTACCCTTGGACTGCACACACAGATGGAAGATGTTGGGCCTGGCATTCCATCATCGCCTTTGGAAATCATACACAGTCAGACGACGTCGGATGTGGGATGCCATCATCTCCTTGGACAGCACACGCAGTCGGACGTCGTCATGCATAGCATGCCATCATAGACATTGGAAAACACATATGGTCGGACAAAAAAGGGTGTGGCTTGCTTTTATGGCCCTTGGACTGCATTCACGGTCGGCCAATATCGGACGTGGCATAACATCATCATTGTAGGACTCCACACACATATGGGATATGTCGGGCGTGGCATGCCATAATTGCCTTTAGAAAGCACATAGTGTATGACGATATCGGGCGTGGCATGCTATAATCGCCGTTGGAAAACACACATGGTTGGACGATGTCGGGCGTGGAATGCCATAGTAGCCCTTGGACAGCACACATGGTGGAACAACGTCGCGCATTGCATGTCATCATAGTCATTGGAGAACAAATAATGTCGGACGACATCAGTCTTCGCATGCATCATCACTCTTGTAATGCACACAAGAATGGACGATGTTGGGCGTGGCATTCATCATCTCCCTTGGACTGCACACAATATGGACGATGTCGGACGTGGCTTTCCCTCATCGCCTTTGGAAACACAAATAGTTGAACGACGTCGGGCGTGGCATGCCTGCGTACCCCTTGAACCAACACACACGGCAAACGATGTCGGGCGTGGCATGCCATCATAGCCCTTGGACAGCGCACACGGTTGAATGACGTTTAAGCGTGGCAAGTCACCATAGCCCTTGGATAGCAAACACAATCGGTCGACCTCGGACGTGGCATGCCATCATCGCACTTGGACTACACACAGATGGACGATGTCAGGCGTGGAATGTCATCATCTCCTTTGAAAAGCACGCACGGTCAAACGACGATGGGCGGCATGACATCATCAACCGTTTGACTGCACACACACGGTCAGGCGACGTCGGGAGTCGAATGCAAGAGTAGCCCTCAGAGAACACACACGGTTGATCGACCTCAGACGTGGCATGCATTCATTACCCTTGGAGATGTCGGGCGTGGAATGCCATAGTAGCCCTTGGACAGCACACATGGTGGAACAACGTCGCGCATTGCATGTCATCATAGTCATTGGAGAACAAATAATGTCGGACGACATCAGTCTTCGCATGCCATCATCACTCTTGTAATGCACACAAGAATGGACGATGTTGGGCGTGGCATTCCATCATCTCCCTTGGACTGCACACACATATGGACGATGTCGGACGTGGCTTTCCCTCATCGCCTTTGGACAACACAAATAGTTGAACGACGTCGGGCGTGGCATGCCTGCGTACCCCTTGAACCAACACACACGGTCAAACGATGTCGGGCGTGGCATGCCATCATAGCCCTTGGACAGCGCACACGGTTGAATGACGTTAAGCGTGGCAAGTCACCATAGCCCTTGGATAGCAAACACAATCGGTCGACCTCGGACGTGGCATGCCATCATCGCACTTGGACTACACACAGATGGACGATGTCAGGCGTGGAATGTCATCATCTCCTTTGAAAAGCACGCACGGTCAAACGACGATGGGCGTGGCATGACATCATCACCGTTTGACTGCACACACACGGTCAGGCGACGTCGGGAGTCGAATGCAAGAGTAGCCCTCAGAGAACACACACGGTTGATCGACCTCAGACGTGGCATGCATTCATTACCCTTGGACTGCACACATAGACAGATGATGTTGCGTGTGGCATGCCATCATCGCCTTTGGAATGCGCACACATGAGGACGATGTTGGACATGGAATGACATCATGGTCCTTGGACATCATACACGGTCAAACGACGTTGTTGTGGAATGCCATTATCGCACTTAGACTGCATTCACGATTGGGCAACGTTTTGCATGGCATGCCTGAGTAGCCCTTGGACAGCACACAAGGTCGGACGACGTCTAGCATGACATGTCATCATATTTCTAAGATGACACACATGGTCGAACGAAGTTGGGTATGACATTCCATTATTGCCCTTGGACTGCACACACTGATGGACGATGTCAGGCTTGGCATTCCATCATGTTCCTTGGAGTGAAAATACGATCAGACGACATCGGGCATGGCATGCCATCATTGCTCTTTGACAGGACACACAGTCAGATGACGTCGAGCGAGGCATGCCCGCGAAACTGTTGGACAGCACACATGGTCGAACGATGAAGAACATGGCATGCAATGATGGACTTTGGACAACATACATGGAATTGAATTCGATCATTACCCTCGAACTTCACATAAGAACGAGAAAGGTTCGGGTGTGTATGCCATCATCGCCCTTGGACAACACCTACGATCGATGAAATAAGGCGTGGCATTCAATAATTTCCCATTGAAAAGACACAACGTCAGGGCACGTCAGGCGTGGCATGCTATCATAGACCTTGGACAGCACACACAATTGGACGACTTCGGATGTGGCAGGTCATCATAGCCCTAAGAGAGCACACACGGTCGGATGACATCAGGCATGTCATGCCATCATTCCCCTTGTACTAAACACACATGGAAAATGTCGCACGTGGTGTGCCATCATAGCCCTAGGACTACACACATGCCCGGATGACAACAGGCGCAACTTGATATTATGGACCTTGTAATTCACCCACAGTTGGACATCGGGCGTGGCATGCCATAATAGCCCTTAGACAGCACAATTGATCGGACGACATCAGGTGTGGCATGCAATCATAGCCCTTGGACAGCACACACAGTCGATAGAACTAGGATGTGGCATGCCCGCGTTGCTGTTAGATAACACACACTGTAGGATGAAGTTGGGTGTGGAATGCAATCATAGACATTGGACAACACACACGATCAGATGACGTCGCAGAAGGCACGTTTTCATAGCAATTGGTCAATACATAATGTCGGACGACGTCGGTTGTGGCAATGCCATCATCTCTTTTGTATTACACACACGAATGAACAATGTCGGGAGTGGCATTCCATTATCGCCCTTGGATTGTACACATGATAAGACAACATCGAGCGTAGCAGGTCATCATAGCTCTAGGACAACACACACAGTCGGCCGGCGTTGGTCATGTCCTAACATCATAGCCCTTGGAAAGCACAAATAGTTGAACGACTTCAGGTGTGGCATGACATAATGGCCCTTGGACAGTACACACGGTCAAACGATGTCGGGCGTTGAACGCCATAAAAGCCCTTGGACTGCACAAACGAACGGATAATGACGGGTGTGGCATGTCATCATCGCCCTTGGACTTCACATACGGTTGGACGATATTGGCCGTGGCATTTCACTATTGCCTTTGACAAGACACACGGTCGGACGAGTTTAGGTGTGGCATGCCATCATATCCCTTGGATAGCACACACGATTGAAGATCTTCGAGCATGGTAGGTAATCATAGCTCTTAGACAGCACAGACGATCGAACGACGTCAGGCGTGGCATGCTATCATTACACTTGTACTGCATACACAAAGACGATGTTAGGCGTGACATACCATCATAGACATCGGACAACACATACTGTCGGACGACATAAGGTTTAGCTTAATATAATAGCCCTGGGATATCACATACAATCGGCCCACATCGGGCGCGACATGCCATCATAGTTGGTGGACAACACACACGGACGTACAACGTCGGGCGTGGCATGCCATCATGGCCTTTGTACAACACACATGGTAAAACGACGTTGGGTGTGGCATGTTTGCGTAGCCAATGGACTGCACACACTCTCGGACGACATCGGGCATAGCATGCCATCATATCCCTTGGACAGCACACAAGGTCGGGCGACGTCAGGTGTGGCAGGTTATGATAGCCATTGGAAAACACATAATGTCAAACGACATGCCATCATCTCTCTTGTACTAAACACACGAATGAAAGACATTGAGCGTGGCATGCCATTGTAACCTTTGGACAGCATACACGGTCGAAAAAAGTCGGGTGTGGCATGACTTCGTAGCCCTTGGACAACACATACAGTCAGACGACGTTGAGCATGCCATGCCATCATAGACCTTGGACAACACACACGGTTGAATGATGTTGGGAGTGGCATGTCATCGTAGCCCTAGGAAAGCACACACGATTGATCGACGTCAAAGGTAGCATGTTATCGTCTCTCTGGGACATCACATAGAGACAAATGATGTTAGGCGTGGCATGCCATGATAACCTTATGAAAGCAACAAGGTCGGACGACGTCAGGCTTGGCATGCCATAATAACTCTTGTACAGCACATACGAACGAACGATGTTGGGCATGGCTTTCCATTAGCGCCTGTGGACAGTACAAATGGGTAGACAACGTCGGGCATAACATGCCATCATCGCCCTTGGGCAACACACACGGTTGAATAAAGTTTTAAGTGGCATGCCAGCGTAGCCCTTCGACAATACACACGGTTGGATGACTTTGTGCGTGGCATGAAATCATAGCCCTTGGATAGCTCACACAGTCGGACGAAGCCAGGTGTGGCATGCCAGCATTGCCCTTGTAATGCACAAAGACACGGACGACATCTTTCGTTGCATGCCATCATAAACCTTGGACAACACACACGGTCGGACGAAATCGTGTGTCACATACCATGATTGTCCTTTGAGAAGACACACTATCGAACCACTTCGAGCGTGGCATTCCATCATAGCCCTTGGACATCATACAAGATTTGATGACTATGAGCATGGCAGGTCATCATAGCTCTTGGACAACACACACAGTCATACATCATCGGGGGTGGCATGACATCATAGACCATGCAAAGCACACACGATCATACGAAGTCGGGCTTGGCATGCCATCATAGCCCTTGAACAGCACACACAGTTAGATAATGTTGGGTGTTGAATTCCACCAACCCCTTGCACTTCACACACAAACGGATTATGTTGGGTGTGGAATGTCATCATCGCCTTTGGACAACACATACGGTCGGATAAATCGGGCATTGAATTTTGTCATTGCCCTTTTACAAGACACACAGTCAGATGACGTCAGGCATGGAATGTTATCATTGCCCTTTGATAGCACACACGGTCGAACGACGTCGGGCGTGGAAACCATCATCGCCCATGTGCTACACACACACGGACGAAGTTGCGCGTTTCATGAAACTATAGTCCTTGGGCAACAAACACAGTCGGATAAGATCAACCGTAGCTGGATATCATGGACCTTGGACATCACACAAAGTCAGATGACGTCGGGTCTGGCATGCAATCATCGACCTTGGACAACACACAATGTCGAACGAAGTCGAGCGTGGCATGCTCACAAAGTCAATAGACAACACAAACTGTCAGACGACGTCGGGCATGGCATGCCATCATAGCATTTGGACACAACACACGGTCGAACAACATCTGGCGTGGAGTTTCATCATAGCCATTGGACAACACATAATGTCAGACGATGTCGGTCGTGACATGCCATCATCGCTCTTGTACAGCACATACGAATGAAATATTTTGGGCGTGTCACTCCATCATCGCTCTTGGATAGTACACATGGTGAGAAAAAGTCGAGCGTAGAATGCCATCATCGCCTTTGGATAGCACACACGGTCGAACAAAGTCGAGCATGGAATGCCTGCGTAGCTTTTGGATAGCATACACAGTCGGACGACGTCGGACGTGGCAAGCCATTATGTCTCTTTGACAACATACACGACCAGACAAAATTTATTGTTGCATGCCCACGTACCCCTTCGACAACACACACGGTCGGACGACTTAGTCGTTACATGTCATCAAAGCCTTTGGATAGAACAAAAGGTCGGACGACGTCGAACATGGCATCCTACTAAGGCCTTGGGGTAGCACATAAGATCGTACGACGTCAACCATGGCATGACATCATAGCCCTTGGAAAGTACCCACGGTCAGGATGAAGTCGGGCATGGCATGCCATCATGGCCCAAGGACAACAAACACAATCGGACGACGTTAGGTGTGGCATGATCGCGTATCCAATGGACAACACACAATGTCAGGCGACGTCGGGCGTGGTATGCCATCATACATCTTGGACAACACACACCGTCTGACAACGTCAAGCGTGGCATTTCATCATAGCTATTTGACAAACACATAATGTAGGATGATATCAGTCGTGACATGCCATCATCGCTCTTGTACTGCACAAACGAATCAAATATTTTGGGCGTGGCACTCCATCACCGAACTTTGACACTGCACAAGGATGGACAATGTAGGGCGTGTCATGCTATTATCGCCTTTGGAATTCACACACGGTCGAACAAAGTCGGGCATGACATGCTTCCGTAGACCTTGGACAGCATACACGCTCGGACGACGTCAGGCGTGGCATGCCATCATAGCCCTTGATAAGCACACACGGTTGAATGACATTGAACGAGGCATGTCATCATAGCCCTTTGATAGCACACACAATCGGTCGACCTCTGACGTGGCACGCCATCATAGCCTTTGGACTGCATACATGGTCGATTGACGTCGGGCGTAGAATGTTCGAGTAGCCCTTGCACAGCAACACAGTCGAACGATATTCGGCGTGTCATTCCATCATCTCCATTGGACTACACACACAAATGGACGATGTTTGGCGTGGAATTCCATCATCGCCTTTGGAAAGCAAACACGGTAAGACGACGTCGGGCGTGGCATGCCATCAGTACCCTTGGACTGCACACACAGATGGACGATGTTGGGCCTGGCATTTCGTCATCGCATTTGGAAATCATACACAGTCAGATGACATCAGACGTGGGATGCCATCATCTCCTTGGACTACACTCGCAGTCGGACGTCGTCATGCATAGCATGCCATCATAGACCTTGGAAAACATATATGGTAAGACAAAAAAGGGTGTGGCTTGCTTTTATGGCCTTTGGACCGCATTCACGGTCGGCCAATGTCCGACGTGGCATGACATCATCGTTCTAGGACTCCACACACTGATGGATTATGTCGGGCGTGGCATGCCATCATCGCCATTACAAAGCACATACTGTATGACGATATCGAGCGTGGCATGCTATTATTGCCCTTGGACAGCACACATGGTTGCACGATGTCGGTCGTGTAATGCCTAAGTAGCCCTAGGACAGCACACATGGTCGAGCAACGTCGCGCATTGCATGTCATTATAGTCATCGGAGAACACATAAGGTCGGACGACATAAGTCTTGGCATGCCATCATCACTCTTATACTGCACACAAGAATGAACGATGTCGGTCATGGCATTCCATCATCTCCCTTTGAGTGCACACATAGATGGACGATGTCAGGCGTGGCTTGCACTAATCATCTTTGGACAACACAAATAGTCGAACGACGTCGGGCATGGCATGCCTGCATAGCCCTTGAACAACACACACGGTCAAACGATGTCGGGCGTGGCATGCCATAATACCCTTTGGACAGCGCACACGATTGAATAACGTTAAGCGTGCCAAGTCATCATAGCCCTTGGATAGCAAACACAATCGATCGACCTTGGACCTGGCATGCCATCATCGCCCTTGGACTACACACAGATGGACGATGTCAGGCGTGGAATGCCATCATCTCCTTTGGAAAGCACGCATGTTCAAACGACGATGGGTGTTGCATGAAATCATCGCCCTTTGACAGCACACACACGGTCAGGCGAAGTCGGGAGTCGAATGCAAGAGTAGCCCATGGAGAACACACACAGTTGGACGATATCCGACATGGCATGCCGCGTAGCGGTTTGACAACACATATTGTCGAACGACGTCAGGCGTGGCATGCCATTATCGCCCTTGGACACCGAACACTATCGGACTACGTCGGGCGTGGCATGCCATAATCTCTCTTCAAAAGCAAAAATGGTCAAACGTAGTCATGCTTGGCATGCCGCGTAGCCCTTGGAAACCACACACGGTCGAATGATATCGGGTGTGGAATGCCATGATATCCCTTGAATATCACAGATAGTTGGAAGATTTTGGGCATGGCATGCCATCATAGCTCTTGAACAACACACATTTTAGGTTGTCGTCGGGCGTGGAATGCCATCATTGCCTTTGGACAGCACAGGCAGACGAATGACGTCAGGCCTGGCATGCAATTATCCCTGAAGGAAAACACACACGGTCGGACGAGGTTGGGTTTGGCATGCAATTATGGAACTTGGATAGTACAAAAGATAGGACAATGTCGATCGTGCCATTCCATCATAGCTCTAAGACAGCATACACGATCGGACTACATTGGGCGTGGCCTACCATCATAGCAATTGGAAAACACACACGGTCGGATGACGTCGGGCATGGCATGACATGGCCCTTGGAAAGTACACACGATCAGATGACGTTGAGTAAGGCATGCCCGCGTAGCCGTTGGACAGCACACACGGTCGGACCACGTAAAACATTGCATGCCATCATGGCCCATGGACAGCAGACATTGTGGGATGATGTCAGGCATTTAATTCCATCATCACCATTAGACTTCACACACGAACGGGCAATGTTCGGCGTAGCATGTCATCATCGCCCTTGGACAACACATATGGTCGAATGAAATCAAGCATGGAATAACATCATTACCCTTTTAAAAAAAAACGTCAGAGCACGTCAGGCATGGCATGCTATCATAGCCCTTGGACAACACACATAAATGGAGTTCTTCGGGTGTGGCAGGTCATAATAGCCCTAAGACAGCACACACGGTGGGACGACGTGGGGCATGGCATGCCATCATTGCCCTATACTACACACACAGAAACAGACGATGTCGCGCATGGCATGTAATCATATCCCTTGGACAAAACTCACGGTCGGACGACGTCGGGCGTAGCTCAATTTAATGTACCTTGAAATTCACATAGAGTCGGACATCGGGCGTGGCATGCAGCACTAGCCCTTGGACATCACACACGATCGGACGATGTCGGGTGTGGAATGCCATCATGGCCTTGGACAGCACTCACAATTGGACGTTGTCGGTTATGTCATGCCTACGTAGCCATTGGGTAACACACATTGTAGGACGACATCGCATGTGGTATGGAATCATAGACTTTGGACAGCACACACGATCGGATGACGTCGGGTGTGGCACATCATCATAGCAATTGGACAACACATATTGTCGGACGACGTCGATTGTAGAAATGCCATCATCTCTTTTGTACTACACACACGAATGAACGATGTCGAGCGTGGAATTCCATTATCACCCTAGGACTGTACACCTGGTAAGACAACATCGGGCGTGGTAGGTTATCAAAGCTCTTTGACAACACACACAGTCGGACAACGTCAGGCGTGGAATAACATCATAGCCCTTAAAAAGCACAAACGGTTGAACGACTTCGCGCGTGGCATGCCATCATGGCCCTATGACATTGCAAACGGTTGGACGATGTCGGGTGTGGCATGTCATCATCGCCCTTTGACAACACATACAATCGAACGAAATTGGCCATGGAATTTTGTCAATGCCCTTTGACAAGACACACGGTCGGACAACTTTGGTCGTGGCATGCCATAATAGCCCTTAGATAGCACACATAATTGATGGACTTCGAGCGTGGCAGGTAATCTTAGCTCTTGGACAACACACACAATCGAACCACGTCGGGCGTGGCACGCTATCATTGCCCTTGGATTGCAACATAAACAGATTATGTCGAGTGTGGCATGTCGTCATCGCCTTTTGAATGCACACACATGAGAACAACGTCAGACGTGGCATAACATCATGGCCCTTGGACAACATACACGGTCACACGATGTCGGGTGTGGCATGCCATTATCACCCTTTGACTACACACACGATCGGGCAACGTCGAGCGTGTCATGCCTGAGTAGACCTTGGACAGCACGCAAGAACGGAGGACGATGGGCATGGCTTCCATCAGAGCCCTTATCCAGCAAAACTGTCGGACGATGTCGGGCATGTCATGTCATCATATACATTCGATGACACACACGATCGAACAAAGTCGGGTATGACATGCCATCATCGCTCTCGGTCGTGGCCTGCCATCATAGCCCTTGGAAAGCACACACGATCAGACGACTTCAGGCGTGGTATGCTTGTGTAGCCCTTGAACAAGACACAAATTCAAATGACATCGGGCATGGAATGCAATCATTGCTCTTTTACCACAAACACAAACAGACAAAATTTGGCATGGCATGCCGTTATCGCCTTTGACAACACAAAGGTCGGATGAAGTTGGGCATTGCATGCCCACGTAGCCCTTGGATAGCAGTCTCTCAGATGACAGCAGCCGTGACATGCAATCAGGACCTTTGGTCAGGACACACAGTCGGACAAGTTGGTTGTGTCATGTTTTTGTATCCCTTAAACTTCACACACAGACGGACGATGTTTGCATGGCATGCCATCATAGCCATTGGAAAGCACACACGATCGAACGACATCGGGCGTGGTATACCATCACGAACCGTTGAATGCACACACGATTTGATAACGTCGGGCGTGGCATGCCATCATATCCCTTGGACAGCACACACAGCTTGACCACGTTAGACGTGGCATGTCATTATAGCCCTTAAAAAACACACATAGTAGGTCGACGTCGGTCGTGGCATACTATCATTGCCCTCTGACTGCGCACAAAGATGGATGACGTCAGGCGTGGCATGCCATCATAAGCTTTGGAAAGCACACAGGGTCGGACGACATCTGGCGTGACATGCCATCATCATATATGGACAACAAAGTCAGACGTGGTATACACACTGAACCCTTTGACAGCACAAATGATCGAACAATGGTAAATCTGGCATGCCATCATAGTCCTTGGAAAGCACACGGTTTGTTGACATTGGGCGTGGCATGCTATCATCATTGTTTGAATGCACACACAAACGGACGATGTTGGTCGTGACATGCCATCATCGCCTTTTGAAAGCACAAATGGTCGGATGATGTAGAGTGTAGCATGCCATCATGGCTCTTTGACAGCGCACACAAATGGATAACGTCAGGCGTGTCATGCCATCATCGCCCTTGCACTACCCAGATGGTTGGGCGACTTTGAGCGTGGCATGTGATTGTTGCCCATGGAATGCACACAAATATGGACAATGTCCGTCGTGGAATGCCATAATCTCCCTTTTACACCACACAATGTTAGACGACGTCGGTGTTCGCATGCAACAAAGGCCGTTGGACAATACACACAGTCACACGACGTCAAGAATGGCATTTCATTATAGCAATTGGATAATACACATGGTCGAACGACGTCGGTTATAGAATGCCATCATCTCCCTTGTACTACACACACAAATGAAAAATGTCGGGTGTGGCATGCGATAATCGCCCTTAGACAGCACAAACAGTCGGACTACATCGGACGACGTCAGGAGGTGTCATGCCCGCGTATTCCTTGGAAAGCTCACACAGTCGGATGAAGCCAGGTGTGGCATGCCATCATTTCCCTTGTAATGCACACAAACACGGACGACATCTGGCGTTGTATGCCATCATAAACCTTGGACAACACACACGGTCGGACGAAATCGTGTGTGACATACCATGATTGTCCTTTGAGAAAACACACTATCGAACCACGTCGAGCGAGGCATTCTATCATAGCCCTTGGACATCATACAAAATTTGATGACTTTGAGCATGGCAGGTCATCATAGCTCTTGGACAACACACACAGTCAGACATCATTGGGGGTGGCATGACATCATAGACCATGCAAAGCACTCACGATCAGAAGAAGTCGGGCTTTGCATGCCATCATAGCCCTTGATCAGCACACACGGTCGGATAATGTTGGGTTTTGAATTCCACCATCCCCCTTGCACATCACAAACAAACGGATTATGTTGGGTGTAGAATGTCATCATCGTCTTTGGACAACACATACGGTCAGACATATCGGGCAATGAATTTCGTCATTGCCCTTTGACAAGACACACAGTCAGACGATGTCAGGCATGGAATGTTATCATTGGCCTTTGATAGCAAAAACGGTCGAACGACGTCGGGCATGGAAACCATCATCACCCATGTACTACACACACACGGACAAAGTTGCGTGTTTCATGAAATTGTAGCCCTTGGGCAACAAACACAGTCGGATAACATCAACCGTAGCTTGATATCATAGACCTTGCACATCATACAAAGTCGGATGACGTCGGGTCTGGCATGCAATCATGGACCTTGGACAACACACAATGTCGGACGAAGTCGAGCGTGGCATGCTCACAAAGTCAATGGACAACACAAACTGTCACACGACGTCGGGCGTGGCATGCCATCATAGCATTTGGACACAACACATGGTCGAACAATGTCTTGCGTGGCATTTCATCATAGCCATTGGACAACACATAATGTCAGACGATATCGATCGTGACATGTCATCATCGCTCTTGTACAGCACATACGAATGAAATATTTTGGGCGTGTCACTCCATCATCGCTCTTGGATAGTACACATGGTGAGAAATGTCGAGTGTGGCATGCCATCATCGCCTTTGGACAGCACACACGGTCGAACGATGTCGAGCATGGAATGCCTGCGTAGCCTTTGGATAGCATACACGGTCGGACGACGTCGGGCGTGGCATGCCATTATGTCTCTTTGACAACATACACGACAAGATAAAATCGATTGTTGCATGCCCACGTACCCCTTTGACAACACACACGGTCGGACGACGTCGAACATGGCATCCCACCAAGGCCATGGGGTAGCACATACGGTCGTACGACGTCGGCCATGACATGACATCTAAGCCCTTGGAAAGCACACAAGGTCAGGATGAAGTCGGGCATGGCATGCCATCATGGCCCCAGGACAACACACACGGTCGAACGACGTCAGGTGTTGCATGCTCGCGTATCCAATGGACAACACACACTGTCAGGCGACGTCGGGCGTGGTATGCCATCATAGCTCTTAGACAACACACACCGTCTGATAACGTCAAGCGTGGCATGTCATCATAGCCATTTGACAAACACATAATGTAGGATGATGTCGGTCGTGACATGCCATCATCGCTCTTGTACTGCACACACGAATCAAATATTTCGGGCGTGGCACTCCATCATCGAAATATGACACAACACAAAGATGGACCATGTAGGGCGTGTCATGCTATTATCGCCTTTGGAAATCACACACGGTCGAATAAAGTCGGGCATGACATGCTTCCGTAGCCCTTGAACAGCATACACGCTCGGACGACGTCAGGCGTGGCATGCCATCATAGCCCTTGATAAGCACACACGGTTGAATGACATTGAGCGAGGCATGTCATCATAGCCCTTGGATAGCACACACAATCAGTCGACCTCTGACGTGGTACGCCATCATCGCCTTTGGACTGCATACATGGTCGATTGACGTTGGGCGTAGACTGCTAGAGTAACCCTTGCACAACAACACGGTCCGATGACATCGGGCGTGGCATTCCATCATCTCCCTAGGACTACACACACAGATGGACGATATTGGGCTTGGCATGCCATCATCGCCTTTGGAAAGCACACACGGAAAGACGATGTCGGGCGTGGCATGCAATCATTACACTTGGACTGCACACACAGATGGAAGATGTTGGGCCTGGCATTCCGTCATCGCCTTTGGATATCATACACAGTCAGACGACGTCGGATGTGGTATACCATCATATCCTTGGTTAGCACACACAGTCGGACGTCGTCATGCATAGCATGCCATCATAGAAATTGGAAAACACATATGGTCGGACAAAAAAGGGTGTAGCTTGCTTTTATGGCACTTAAACTGCATTCACGGTCGGCCAATGTCGGACGTGGCATAACATCATCATTGTAGGACTCCACACACATACGGGTTATGTCGGGCGTGGCATGCCATAATCGCCTTTAGAAAGCACATAGTGTATGACGATATCGGGCGTTGTATGCTATTATCGCCGTTGGACAACACACATGGTTGGACGATGTCGGGCGTGGAATGCAAGAGTAGACCATGGATAGCACACATGGTCGAACAACGTCGCGCATTGCATGTCATCATTGTCATTGGAGAACAAATAATGTCGGACGACATCAGTTTTTGCATGCCATCATCACTCTTGTAATGCACACAAGAATGAACTATGTCGGGCGTGGCATTCCATCATCTCCCTTGGACTGCACACACATATGGACGATGTCGGGCGCGGCTTTCCCTCATCGCCTTTGGACAACACAAATAGTTGAACGACGTCGGGCGTGGCATGCCTGCGTACCCCTTGAACAACACACACGGTCAAACGATATCGGGCGTGGCATGCCATCATAGCACTTGGACAGCGCACACGGTTGAATGACGTTAAGCGTGGCAAGTCACCATAGCCCTCGGATAGCAAACACAATCGGTCGACCTCGGACGTGGCATGCCATCATCGCACTTGGACTACACACAGGTGGACGATGTCAGGCGTGGAATGCCATCATCGCCTTTGGAAAGCACGCACGGTCAAACGACGATGGGCGTCGCATGACATCATCGCCCTTTGACTGCACACACACGGTCGGGCGACGTCGGGAGTCGAATGCAAGAGTAACCCTTGGAGAACACACACGGTTGATCGACCTCGGACGTGGCATGCATTCATTACCCTTGGACTGCACACATAGACAGATGATGTCGCGTGTGGCATGCCATCATCACCTTTTGAATGCACACACATGAGGACGACGATGGACGTGGCATGACATCATGGTCCTTGGACATCATACACGGTCAAACGACGTTGGTTGTGGAATGCCATTATCGCGCTTAGACTGCACACACGATCGGGCAACGTTGAGCATGGCATGCCTGAGTAGCCCTTGGATAGCACACAAGGTCGGACGACGTCGAGCATGACATGTCATCATATTTCTGGGATGACACACATGGTCGAACGAAGTCGGGTATGACATTCCATCATTGCCCTTGGACTGCACACATTGATGGACGATGTCAGGCTTGCCATTCCATCATGTTCCTTAGACTAAACACACAATTGGACGATATCGGGCGTGGCATGCCATCATTGCTCTTTGACAGGACACACAGTCAGATGACGTCGAGCGAGGCATGCCCGCGAAGCTGTTGGACAGCTCACACGGTCGAACGATGTAGAACATGGCATGCAATGATGGACTTTGGACAAAATACTGGGAATTGAATTCGATTATTACCCTCGAACTTCACACAAAAACGAGAAAGGTTCGGGGGTGTATGCCATCATCGCCCTTGGACAACACATACAATCGATAAAATAAGGCGTGGCATTCAATAATTTCCCATTGAAAAGACACAACGTCAGGCCACGTCAGGCGTGGCATGCTATCATAGCCCTTGAACAGCACACACAATTGGACGACTTCAGATGTGGCATGTCATCATATCCCTAAGAGAGCACACACGGTCGGACGACATCAGGCATGTCATGCCATCATTCCCCTTGTACTAAACACACATGGAAAATGTCGCACGTGGTGTGCCATCATAGTCCTAGGACTACACACATGGCCGGATGACAACGGGAAAACTTGATAATATGGACCTTGTAATTCACCCACAGTTGGACATCGGGCGTGGCATGCCATAATAGCCCTTGGACAGCACAATTGATCAGACGACATCAGGTGTGTCATGCAATCGTCCCCCTTGGACAGAACACTCGGTCGATCGAACTAGGATGTGGCATGCCCGCGTTGCCATTAGATAACACACACTGTAGGATGAAGTTGGGCGTGGAATGCAATCATAGACATTGGACAACACACACGATCAGATGACGTCGCAAAAGGCATGTTTTCATTGCAATTTGACAATACATAATGTCGGACGACGTCGGTTGTGGCAATGCCATCATCTCTTTTGTATTACACACACGAATGAATAATGTCGGGAGTGGCATTCCATTATCGCCCTTGGATTGTACACATGATAAGACAACATTGAGCATAGCAGGTCATCATAGCTCTAGCACAACACACACAGTCGGCCGACGTTGGTCATGTCTTAACATCATAGCCCTTGGAAAGCACATATGGTTGAACGACTTCAGGTGTGGCATGACATCATGGCCCTTGGACAGTACACACGGTCAAACGATGTAGGTTGTTTAACGCCATAATAGCCCTTGGACTGCACAAACGAACGGATAATGACGGGTGTGGCATGTCATCATCGTTGTTGGACTTCACATACGGTTGGACAATATTAGCCGTGGCATTTTACTCTTGCCTTTGACAAGACACACGGTCGGACGAGTTTAGGTGTGGCATGCCATCATAGCCCTTGGATAGCACACACGATAGATGACCTTCGAGCATGGTAGGTAATCATAGCTCTTAGACCGCACAGACGGTCGAACGACGTCAGGTGTGGCATGCTATCATTACACTTGTACTGCATACACAAAGACGATGTTAGGCGTGACATACCATCATAGACATTGGACAACACATACTGTCGGACGACATAAGGTTTAGCTTAATATAATAGCCCTGGGATATCACATACAATCGGCCCACATCGGGCGCGACATGCCATCGTAGTTGGTGGACAACACACACGGACGTACAACGTCGGGCGTGGCATGCCAGTATGGCCTTTGTACAACAGACATGGTAAAACGACGTTGGGTGTGGCATGTTTGCGTAGCCAATGGACTGCACACACTCTCGGACGACATCGCGCATAGCATGCCATCATATCCCTTGGACAGCACACAAGGTCGGGCGACGTCAGGTGTGGCAGGTTATCATAGCCATTGGAAAACACATAATGTCAAACGACATGCCATCATCTCTCTTGTACTAAACAATCGAATGAAAGACATTGAGCGTGGCATGCCATTGTCACCTTTGGACAGCACACACGGTCGAAAAAAGTTTGGTGTGGCATGACTTCGTAGCCCTTGGACAACACATACAGTCAGATGACATTGAGCATGCCATGCCATCATAGCCCTTGGACGACACACACGGTTGAATGATGTTGGGAGTTGCATGTCATCGTAGCCCTAGGACAGTACACACGGTTGAATGATGTTGGGAGTGGTATTTCATCGTAGCCCTAGGACAGCACACACGATTGATCGACGTCGAAGGTAGCATGTTATCGTCTCTCTTGGACATAACATAGAGATAGATGATGTTAGGCGTGGCATGCCATCATAACCTTTGGAAAGCAACAGGGTCGAACGACGTCAGGCTTGGCATGCCATAATCACTCTTGTACAGCACATACGAATGAACGATGTTGGGCGTGGCTTTCCATCATCGCCCGTGGACAGTACAAATAGTTAGACAACGTCGGGCATAACATGCCATCATCGCCCTTGGGCAACACACACGGTTGAATAAAGTTTTAAGTGGCATGCCAGCGTAGCCCTTCGACAATACACACGGTTGGATGACGTTGTGCGTGGCATGAAATCATCGCCCTTGGACAACACACACGGTTGATCGACCTCGCACGTGGCATGCCATCATCACCCTTGGATTGCAACATAGACAGATTATGTCGAGTGTGGCATGCCGTCATCGCCTTTTGAAAGCGCACACATGAGAACGACGTCAGACGTGGCATGACATCATGGCCCTTGGACAACATACACGGTTAGACGACGTCGGGTGTGGCATGCCATTATCTCCCTTAGACTGCACACACGATCAGGCAACGTCGAGCGTGTAATGCCTGAGTAGACCTTGGACAGCACACAAGAACGGAGGACGATGGGCACGTCTTCCATCAGAGCCCTTGGACAGCAACACTGTCGGACGAAGCCGGGCATGTCATGTCATCATATACATTCGATGACACACACGGTCGAACCAAGTCGCGTATGAGATGCCATCATCGTTCTTTGTCTGCACACATGGATGGGTGATGTCAGGCATGGCATGCCATCATCGTCCTTAAATGGAATACACGGTCGAGAGACATTAGGCGTAGCATGTCATCATTGCTCTAAGACAGCACACACGATAAGAAATCATCGGGCGTGGACTGCCATCATAACACTTGGACAACACATACGATCGGACGACATCGGGCATGGCATACCATAATCGCTATTCTACCGCACACACGAATGGACAAAAGTGAGCATGGCATGCCATATCGCCCTTGAAAAACACAAAGGTCGAAGGCAGACGGGCGTTGCATGACCGCATAGACTTTGGACAGCACACATGGTCGGACGATGGTGGGCATGACATGCCATCAAAGTCCTTAGACAACAGAAACGGTCGGACGACATCAGGCATGGCTTGCTATCATGACCCTTGGACAGTAAACACAGTCAGACAACGTCTGGTGTGGCATGCCTCTCTAGCCCTTGGGTGTGGAATGCTATAATTTCCATTGGAAAACACACACGGTTGGACGACGTTGGGCATGGTATGCCATCATGGCCCTTGGAAAGCAAAAACGGTAGGATGACGTCGGGCGTGGCATGCCATCATAGCCCTTGGACAACACACACGGTTGGACGATGTTAGGCGTGGCATGTCATCATAGCCCTTGAACAATACACACGGTAGGTCGCCGAAGGACGTGACATGCTATCATTAACCTTAAACTGCATAGAGTGACGAATGACGTCACGTGTGCGATGCAATTATCACCTTTGGAAAGAACACAGGGTAAGACGACGTAAGGCTTTGAATGGTATCATCACTCTTGTAATGAACACACGAATGAATAATGTCGGTCGTGGCATTCCATCATCGCCTGTCGATAGTACACATGGTTGGGAAACATCGGTCGTGGCATGGCTTGATCGCGCTTGGACAGCACACACGGTCGGATGACATCGTGCGTCGCATGCCATCATAGCCCTTGGACAACACTCACAGTTGAACGACTTTAGGCATGGCATGTTAGCATAGCCTTGGGATAAAACACATAGTCGATCAACCTCGGGCGTGGAATGCCATCATCTCCCTTTGATTGCACACATAGACGGACGGTGTAAGATGTGGCATGCCATCATCGCGTTTGGAAAGCACACACAGTCGGGAGACGTCGGGCATGGCATGCTATCATGTCCCTTAGACATCACACACAGTCAGATGATGTCGGGTGTGGCATGTCAATATCGCTCTTAGACTTCACACACAGTCGGGAAACATTTGGAGTGTCTTGCCAAAGTAGCCTTTGGATAGCGCACATGGTTGGACGACGTCCGGTGTGGCTTACATCATTGCCCTTGGGCTGCACACATACGATCGATGAAATAAGGCGTGGCATTCAATAATTTCCCATTGAAAAGACACAACGTCAGGGCACGTCAGACGTGGCATGCTATCATAGCCCTTGGACAGCACACACAATTGGACGACTTCAGATGTGGCAGGTCATCATAGACCTAAGAGAGCACACACGGTCGGACGACATCAGGCATGTCATGCCATCATTCCCCTTGTACTAAACACACATGGAAAATGTCGCACGTGGTGTGCCATCATAGTCCTCGGACTACACACATAGCCGGATGACAATGGGCGCAACTTGATATTATGGACCTTGTAATTCACCCACAGTTGGACATCGGGCGTGGCATGCCATAATAGCCCTTGGACAGCACAATTGATCGGACGACATCAGGTGTGGCATGCAATCATACCCCTTGGATAGCACACACGGTCAATCGAACTAGGATGTGGCATGCCCGCGTTACCGTTAGACAACACACACTGTAGGATGAAGTTGGGCGTGGAATGCAATCATAGACATTGGAAAACACACACGATTAGATGACGTCGGAGAAGGCACGTTTTCATAGCAATTGGACAATACATAATGTCGGACGACGTCGGTTGTGGCAATGCCATTGGACAATACATAATATCGGACGACGTCGGTTGTGGCAATGCCATCATCTCTTTTGTATTACACAGACGAAGAACAATGTCGGGAGTGGCATTCCATTATTGCCCTTGGATTGTACACATGATAAGACAACATCGAGCGTAGCAGGTCATCATAGCTCTTGTACAACACACACAGTCGGCCGACGTTGGTCATGTCCTAACATCATAGCCCTTGGAAAGTACAAATGGTTGAACGACTTCAGGTGTGGCATGACATCATGGCCCTTAGACAGTACACACGGTCAAACGATGTCGGTCGTTGAACGCCATAATAGCCCTTGGACTGCACAAACGAATGGATAATGACGGGTGTGACATGTCATCATCGCTGTTGGACTTCACATACGGTTGGACAATATTGGCCGTGGCATTTCACTATTGCCTTTGACAAGACACACGGTCGGACGAGTTTAGGTGTGGCATGCCATCATAGCCTTTGGATAGCACACACGATTAAAGACCTTCGAGCATGGTAGGTAATCATAGCTCTTAGACAGCACAGACGGTCGAACGACGTCAGGCGTGGCATGCTATCATTACACTTGTACTGCATACACAAAGACGATGTTAGGCATGACATACCATCATAGACATTGGACAACACATACTGTCGGACGACATAAGGTTTAGGTTAATATAATAGCCCTGGGATATCACATACAATCGGCCCACATCGGCCGCGACATGCCATCATAGTTGGTGGACAACACACACGGACGTACAACGTCGGGCGTGGCATGCCATCATGGCCTTTGTACAACACACATGGTAAAACGACGTTGGGTGTGGCATGTTTGCGTAGCCAATGGACTGCACACACTCTCGGACGACATCGCGCATAGCATGCCATCATATCCCTTGGACAGCACACAAGGTCGGGCGACGTCAGGTGTGGCAGGTTATCATAGCCATTGGAAAACATATAATGTCAAACGACATGCCATCATCTCTCTTGTACTAAACAATCGAATGAAAGACATTGAGCGTGGTATGCTATTGTCACCTTTGGACAGCACACACGATCGAAAAAAGTCGGGTGTGGCATGACTTCGTAGCCCTTGGACAACACATACAGTCAGACGACATTGAGCATGCCATGCAATCATAGCCCTTGGACAACACACACGGTTGAATGATGTTGGGAGTTGCATGTCATCGTAGCCCTAGGACAGCACACACGGTTGAATGATGTTGGGAGTAGTATGTCATCGTAGCCCTAGGACAGCACACACGGTTGATCGACGTCGAAGGTAGCATGTTATCGTCTCTCTTGGACATCACATAGAGACAGATGACGTTAGGCGTGGCATGCCATCATAACCTTTGGAAAGCAACAGGGTCGAACGACGTCAGGCTTCGCATGCCATAATCACTCTTGTACAGCACATACGAATGAACGATGTTGGGCGTGGCTTTCCATCATCGCCCGTGGACAGTACAAATGGTTAGACAACGTCGGGCATGACATGCCATCATTGCCCTTGGGAAACACACACGGTTGAATAAAGTTTTAAGTGGCATGCCAGCGTAGCCCTTCGACAATACACACGGTTGGATGACTTTGTGCGTGGCATGAAATCATAGCCCTTGGACAACACACACGGTCGATCGACCTCGCACGTGGCATGCCATCATCACCCTTGGATTGCAACATAGACAGATTATGTCGAGTGTGGAATGCCGTCATCGCCTTTTGAAAGCGCACACATGAGAACGACGTCAATGTGACATGACATCGGTCGACCTCAGACGTGGCACGCCATCATCGCCCTTGGACTGCACGCATGGTTGAATGACGTCGGGCGTAGAATTCTAGAGTAGCCCTTGCACAACAACATGGTCAAAAGACATCGGGCGTGGCATTCCATCATCTCCCTTGGACTACACACATTGATGGACGATGTTGGGCGTGGCATGCCATCATTCCTTTTGGAAAGCACACACGGTAAGACGACGTCGGGCGTGGCATGCAATTATTACCCTTGGACTGCACACATAGATGGACTATGTTGGGCCTGGCATTGTATCATGGCCTTTGGAAAGCACACAGGGTTAAACGAAGTCGGGCGTGGGAAGCCATCATCGCCCTTTAACTGCACACGCAGTCGGACGTCGTCATGCATAGCATGCAATCATAGACCTTGGAAAACACATATGGTCGGACAACAAAGGGTGTGGCTAGCTTTTATGGCCCTTGGACCGCATTCACGGTCGGCCAATGTCGGACGTGGCATGGTATCATCGTTCTAGGACTCCACACATAGATGGATTATGTCGGGCGTGTCATGCCATCATCGCCTTTACAAAGCACATACTGTATGACGATATCGGGCGTGGCATGCTATTTTTGCCCTTGGACAGCATACATTGTTGGACGATATGGGGCGTGTAATGCCAGAGTAGCCCTAGGACAGCACACATGGTCGAACAACGTCGCACATTGCATGTCATCATAGTCATTGGAGAACACATAATGTCGGACGACATCAGTCTTGGCATGCCATCATCACTCTTGTACTACACACAAGAATGAAAGATGTCGGG
>JAKWJC010000020.1:0-24382 GCA_027704865.1 Solanum neorickii | reverse complement strand
TACCATCATCGCATTTCAAAAGAAACACTGTAAGACGACGTCGGGCGTGGTATGCCATCATCGCCCTTGGACTGCACACACAGATTGACTATGTTGGGCCTAGCATTCTATAATCCCCTTTGGAAAGCACACACGGTCAGACGACATTGGGCGTGGCATACCATCACCCTTGAACTGCACATACGTTTGGACAACGTCGAGCGTGATATGCCAAAGTAGCCCTTGGACAGCACAAACAGTTAGACGATGTCAGGCGTTGCATTCCATCACCGCCCTTGGTCTGCATACGCAATAAGATGACGTTGGGCGTAGCATGCCATCATAGACCTTGGAAAACACATCTGGTCGAACAATAGAAGGTGTGTCTTGCCATTATGGCCCTTGGACCGCATGCATGGTTGGACAATTTCAAACGTGGCATGCCATTATCTCGCTTGGACTTCTAACACAAATGGAATATGTCGGGCATTTTATGCCATCATCGCCTTTAGAAAGCATATACTGCATGATGATGTCGTGTGTGGCATGCCATCATCGCCATTGCATTCACACATGGTCGGACGACGTTGGGCGTGGAATGCCAGAGTATCCCTTGGACAACACACATGGTCGAACAACATCATGCGGGACATGTCATTGTGGCCCTTGGAAAGTACACACGATTAGATGACGTTGAGTGTGGCATGCCCGCGTAGCCGTTGGACACCACACACGGTCGGACGACGTAGAACATTGCATGCCATCATGGCCCTTGGACAACAGACACAGTAGGATGATGTCGGGCATTGAATTCCGTCATCACCATTGGACTTCACACACGAACGGGCAATGTTCTATCTGGCATGCCATCATCGCCCTTGGACAACACATATGGTCGGATGAAATCAAGCTTGGAATAACATCATTACCCTTTGAGAAGAAAAAACGTCAGAGCACGTCAGGCGTGGCATGCTATCATTACCCTTGGATAACACACATAAATGGACGACTTTGGGTGTGGCGGTCATCCTTCCCCTAAGACAGCACACAAGGTCGGACGACGTAGGGCATGGCATGCCATCATCGCCCTGTACTATACACGCACACGGACAATGTCGCGAATGGCATGCCATCATAGGCCTTGGACAACACTCAAGGCCGGACGACGTCGGGCATAGCTTAATATTATAGACCTTGGAATTCATATAGAGTCGGACAATGGGCGTGGCATACCATACTAGCCCTTGGACATCACAGATGATCAGACGACATCGGGTGTGGCATGCCATCATGGCCTTGGACAGCACACACAATTGGACGATGTCGAATATGTCACGCCTGCATAGCCATTGGATAACACACACTGTAAGACCACGTCGCGTGTGAAATGCAATTACAGACTTTGGATAGCACACACGATCTGATGACGTCGGGCGTGGCACATCATCATAGCAATTGGACAACGCATATTGTTGGATGACGTCGGTTGTGGCAATGGCATCATCTCTTTTGTACTACACACACGAATGAACGATGTCGGGCATGGAATTCCATTATCACCCTTGGACTGTACACATTGTCAGACAACATCGGGCGTGGACAACACACACAGTCGAACGACGTCAGGCATGGAATAACATCATAGCCCTTGAAAAGCACAAACGCTCGAAAGAATTCGCGCGTGGCATGCCATCATGGCCCTATGACAGTGAAAACGGTTGGACGATGTTGGGTGTAGCATTCATTATCGCCCTTTGACAACAAATACGATCGAACGAAATTGGCCATGGAATTTTGTCATTGCCCTTTGAAAAGAAACACGGTCATAGAACTTTGGTCGTGGCATGCCATAATAGCCCTTGGACAGCACACACAATGTAAGGACTTCGAGCGTGGCAGGCAATCATTGCTCTTGGACAACACACACAGTCGAAGAACGTCGGGCGTGGCATGATATGATTGCCCTTGTACTGCACACAGACAGATGAAGTCGGGCATGGCATACCATCATAAACATTGGAAAACACATACAGTCGGAAGACATCGGGTGTAACTTCATTAATGGCCCTTGGACATCATATATAGTTGGACGAAGTCGGGCGCGACATGCTATCATAGTTCTTGGACAACACACACGGTCAGACGACATCGGGCGTGGCATGCCATCATGGCCCTTGGACAACACACATGGTCGGACAACGTTCGGTGTGTCATGTTCACGTAGTCAATGGACATGACACACATTGCTACGACGTTGGGCATGGCAGGCCATCATAGACCTTGGATAGCAGACATGGTGGGGCGATGTCGGTGCGGCATATTATCATAGCCATTGGACAACACACAACATCAGACGACATCGATCGTGGCATGCCATCATCGCTGTTGTACTACACACAAGAATGAACGACATCAGGCGTGGCATGATATTATCGCCATTGGACAGCACACACGGTCGAACGAAGTCGGGTGTGGCATGCCTGCGTAGCCCTTGGACAGCACATACGGTCGGAAACCGTCGAGCGTGCCATGCCATCATAGCCCTTGGAAAACACACACGATTGAACGATATTGGGCATGTCATGTCATTGTAGCCCTTGGACAGCACACACAATCGGTCAACGTCAAATGTGGCATGTTATAATCGCCCTTGGACTGCACATAGAGAATGATGACATTAGGCGGGGCATGCTATCATAATCTTTGGAATGCAGTAGGGTCGGACGACGTCAGGCTTTGCATACCATCATCGCTCTTGTACTGCACATACGAATGAACGATGTCAGGCATGACCTTCCATCATCACCCGTGGACAGTACACATGGTCAAACATTGTCGGGCATAACATGCTATCATCGCCCCTGGGCAGCACGCATGGTTGAATGAAGTTGGGCATGGCATGCCACCATAGCCCTTAGACATCACTCACAGTTCAACGACATGGGGCATGATATGTCATCATAGCCCTTGGATAGCACACACGGTTGATCAACCTCGTACGTGGCATGCCATAATCACCCTTGGACTGCACACATAGACAGATGATGTCGGGTGTGGCATGCCTTCATCCCCTTTGGAAAGCACACAGTAGAAAGACGTCGGACGTGGCATACCATCATGAACCTTGGACATCGTACATGGTCAAACAACGTCAGGGGTTGCATGCCATTATATCCTTAGACTTCACACATAATCGGGCAACGTCGAGTGTGGCATACCTGAGTAGAATTTAGACTTCACACACGGTCAGACGACGTTGGGCACGACTTACAATATAGCCTTTGGACACAACACACAGTCGGACGACGTTGGGCATGGCATGGCATCATATCCTTTGGACGATACACACGGTCGGACAAAGTCGAGTATGACATGCCATAATCGCCATAGGACTGCACGCACGGATGGACGATGTCAGGCATAGCATGCCATCATGGTCCTTAGACTGAGCACACGGTCAAACGACGTCGGGCGTGGCATGCCATCATTGCTCTTGGACACCACACACGATCGGACAACTTCAGGGGTGGCCTACCATCTATAGCCCTTGGACAACACATACTATCGGATGACGTTGGGAGTGGCATGCCGGCGTTGCACTTTCACATCACACAGTTAGACGACATCGGGCATGGCATGCCATCATCGCCTTTTTATTATACACACAAATGGATAAAATAGGGTGTGGCAAGCCATCATCGCTCTTGGACTGCACACACACGGTCGGGAGACGTTGCAAATAAAATGCAAGAGTAGCCCTTGTAGAACACACACAATCAGACGACGTCGGGCGTGCCATTCTATATCGCCCTTAGACTACACACACGGTCGTATGAAATTAGGCGTGGCATTCCATAATTAACCATGGAAAAGACACAACATCGAAGAACGTCAGGCATTGCATGCTATCATAGCCATTGGGCAACACACACAATTGGAGGACGTCGGGCATGGCATGCCATCATCGCCCTTGTACTACACTCACTTGTTTGGTGTCGCGCGTGGCATGCCATCATGGACCTTGAACAGCACACATAGTTGTTGGGTGTAGCATTCCATCATCACTTTTGGAATGCACGCATAGATGGACAATGTCGGGCATGGCATGCCATCATCGCCTTTGGAAAGCACACACGGTAAAATGACGTCGGGCGTGGCATGCCATCATTACCCTTGGACTGCACACACATATGGATGATGTTGGGCCTCACATTCTATATTCCCCTATGGAAAGCACACACGGTCAGACGACGTTGGTGTGGCATACCATCGCCCTTGGACTGCACATACGTTTGGACGACGTCGGGCGTGGATAGCCAAAGTAGCCCTTGGACAGCACACACAGTTAGACGATGTCGGGCGTGGCATGCCATCATCGCCCTTGGTCTGCACACGCAGTCAGAGGACGTTGGGCGTAGCATGCCATCATAGACCTTGGAAAACAAATCTGGTAGGACGATAGAGGGCGTGTCTTGCCATTATGTCCCTTGGACAGCATGCATGGTCGGACAATGTCGGACGTGGCATGCCATTATCGCCCTTGAACTCCACACACAAATGGAATATGTCGGGCTTTTTATGCCATCATCTCCTTTAGAAAGCACATACTGTCTCCTTTAGAAAGCACATACTGCATGATGATGTCGAGCGTGGCATTCCATCATAGACCTTGGACATCATACAGAATTTGACGACTTTGAGCATGGTAGGTCATCATAGCTTTTGGACAACACACTCAGTCAGATATCATCAGGGGTGGCATGACATCATAGACCATGCAAAGCACACACGGTCAGACAAAGTCAGGCGTGGCATGCCATCATAGCCCTTGAACAGCACACACAGTCTGATAATGTTAGGTGTTGAATTCCACTATCCCCCTTACACTTCACACACAAACGGATTATGTTGGATGTGGAATGTCATCATCGCCTTTGGACAACACATACGGTCGGACAAATCGGGCATGGAATTTTGTCATTGCCCTTTGACATGACACAAATTCAGATGACGTCAGGCATGGAATGTTATCATCGCCCTTTGACAGCATACACGGTCAAACGATGTGGGGCGTGGAAACCATCATCGCCTATGTAATACCCACACATAGACGAAGTTGCACGTTTAATGAAATTATAGCCCTTGGACAACAAACACAGTCGGATAACATCAAGCGTAGCTGCATATCATGGACCATGGACATCACACAAATTCAGATGACGTCGGGTCTGGCATGCAATCATGGACCTTGGACAACACACACAGTCGGACGAAGTCGAGCGTTGCATGCTCACATAGCCAATGCACAACATAAACTGTAAGACGACGTAGGGCGTGGCATTCCATCATAGCATTCGGACACAACACACGGTCGAACAACGTCTGGCTTTGCATTTTATTATAGCCATTGGACAGCACATAATGTCAGACAATATCGGTTGGGACATGCCATCATCTCTCTTGTACAGCACATACGAATGAAATATTTCGGGCGTGTCACTCCATCATCGCTCTTGGATAGTACACATGGTCAGACAACGTCGAGCGTGGCATGGCATCATCGCCTTTGGATAACACACACGGTCGAACGAAGTCAGGCATGGAATGCCTGCGTAGCCTTTGGATTGCATTCACGGTCGGACGACGTCGGGCGTGGCACGCCATTATGTCTCTTTTACAACATACACGACAAGAAAAAATTGATTGTTGCATGCCCATGTACCCCTTCGACAACTCATACGGTCGAACGACTGGGTCATGACATGTCATCAAAGCCTTTGGACAACACAAAAGGTCGAACGACGTCGAACATGGCATCCTACCAAGGCCATGGGATAGCACATACGGTCGTACGAAGTCGTCCATGGCATGAAATCATAGCCCTTGGAAAGCACACACGGTCGGGATGAAGTCAGGCGTGGCATGCCATCATGGCCCCTGGACAACACACACGGTCGGACGACGTCAAGTGTGGCATGCTCGCGTGTCCCATGGACAACACACACTGTTAGGCGACGTCGGGCGTGGTATGCCATCATAGCTCTTGGACAACACACACGATCCGACAACGTCTAGCGTGGCATCATCATAGCCATTTTAAAAACACATAATGTAGGACGATATCGGTCGTGACATGCCATCATCGCTCTTGTACTGCACACACGAATCAAAAATTTTGGGCTTGGCACTCCATCATCGTACTTTGACACTACACAAGGTCGGACAATATAGGGCGTGGCATGCTATAATCGCCATTGGAAATCACACACGGTCGAACAATGTCGGGCATGACATTCTTCCGTAGCCCTTGGACAGCACACACAATCGGTCGACCGCAGATGTTGAACGCCATCATCGCCCTTGGACTGCACACATGGTCGAATGACGTCGCGCGTAGAATGCTAGAGTAGCCCTTGCACAGCAACATGGTAGGACGAAATCGGGCGTGGCATTCCATCATCTCCCTTGGACTACACACATAGATGGACGATGTTGGGAGTGGCATGCCATCATTCCATTTGAAAAGCACACACGGTAAGATGACCTCGGGCGTGGCATGCAATCAATACCCTTGGAATGCACACACAGATGGACGATGTTGGGCCTAGCATTCCATCATCGCCTTTGGAAAGAACACACGGTCAGACGACGTTGGGCGTGGGATGCCATCATTGCCCTTGGACTGCACACGCAGTCGGACGTCGTCACGCATAGCATGCCATCATAGACCTTGGAAAACACATATGGTCGGACAACAAAGGGTGTGGCTTGCTTTTATGGCCCTTGGACAACATTCACGGTCAGCCAATGTCGGACGTGGCATGATATCATCATTCTAGGACTCCACACACAGATGGATTATGTCAGGCATGGCATGCCATCATCGCCCTTGTACTGCACACACACTGTAAGACCATGTCGCGTGTGAAATGCAATTACAGACTTTGGATAGCACACACGATCCGATGACGTCGGGCGTGGCACATCATCATAGCAATTGGACAACACATATTTTTGGATGACGTCGGTTGTGGCAATGGCATCATCTCTTTTGTACTACACACACGAATGAACGATGTCGGGCATGGAATTCCATTATCACCCTTGGACTGTACACATTGTCAGACAACATCGGGCGTGGACAACACACACAGTCGAACGACGTCAGGTATGGAATGACATCATAGCCCTTGAAAAGCAAAAATGCTCAAAAGAATTCGCGCGTGGCATGCCATCATGGCCCTATGACAGTGAAAATGGTTAGACGATGTTGGGTGTAGCATTCATTATCTCCCTTTGACAACAAATACGATCGAACGAAATTGGCCATGGAATTTTGTCATTGCCCTTGGAAAAGAAACACGGTCATAGAACTTTGGTCGTGGCATGCCATAATAGCCCTTGGACAACACACACAATTGAAGGACATCGAGCGTGGCAGGCAATCATTGCTCTAGGACAACACATAGTCGAAGAACGTCGGGCGTGGCACACTATCATTGCCCTTGTACTGCACACACACGGATGATGTCGGGCGTGTCATACCATCACAAACATTGGAAAACACATACAGTCGGAAGACATCGGGTGTAACTTCATTAATGGCCCGTGGACATCATATATAGTAGGACGAAGTCGGGCGCGACATGCTATCATAGTTCTTGGACAACACACACGGTCAAACGACATCGGGCGTGGCATGCTATCATGGCCCTTGGACAACACACATGGTCGAACAACGTTCGGAGTGTCATGTCACGTAGTCAATTGACATGACACACATTGGTATGACGTTGGGCATGGAAGGCCATCATAGACCTTGGATAGCAGACATGGTGGGGCGATGTCGGTGTGACATATTATCATAGCCATTTAACAACACACAACATCAGACGACATCGATCGTGGCATGCCATCATCGCTGTTGTACTAAACATAAGAATGAACGACATCGGGCGTGGCATGATATTATCGCAATTGGATAGCACAGACGGTCGAACGAAGTCGAGTGTGGCATGCCTGCGTAGCCATTGTACAACACATACGGTCGGACAACATTGAGCGTGGCATGCCATCATAGACCTTGGACAACACACACAATTAAACGATATTGGGCATGTGATGTCATTGTATCACTTGGACAGCACACATAATCGGTCAACGTAAAATGTGGCATGTTATAATCTCCCTTGGACTGCACATAGAGAATGATGACATTAGGAGGGGCATGCTATCATAACCTTTGGAAAGCAATAGGGTCGAATGACGTCAGGCTTGGCATACCATCATTGCTCTTGTACTGCACATACGAATGAACGATGTCAGGCGTGGCCTTTCATCATCACCCGTGGACAGTACACATGGTTGAATGAAGTTGGGCATAGCATGCCACCATAGCCCTTAGACATCACTCACAGTTAAATGACATGGGGCATGACATGTCATCATATCCCTTGGATAGCACACACGGTCGATCAACCTCGTACGTGGCATGCCATCATCACCCTTGGACTGCACACATAGACAGATGATGTCGGGTGTGGCATGCCTTCATCCGCTTTGGAAAGCACACACAGGAGGAAGACATTGGACGTGGAATGCCATCATGAACCTTGGACATCATACATGGTCAAACGACGTCAGGGTTACATGCCATTATATCCTTAGACTTCAAACATAATCGGGCAACATCGAGTGTGGCATGCCTGAGTAGCACTTAGACTGCACACACGGTCAGACTACGTCGGGCACGACTTAAAATATAGCCTTTGGACACAACACACGGTCGGACGACGTCGGGCATGGCATGGCATCATATCCCTTAGACGACACACACGGTCGGACGAAGTCGGGTATGACATGCCATCATCACCCTTAGACTGCACACACGGATGGACGATGTAAGGCATAGCATTCCATCATGGTCCTTAGACTGAGCACACGATCGGATGACGTCGGGCGTGGCATGCCATCATTGCTCTTGGACACCACACACGATCGAACGACTTCAGGGGTGGCCTTCCCTCTATAGACCTTGGACAACACATACTATCGGATGACGTAGGGAGTGGCATGCCTGTGTTGTACTTTCACATCACAAAGTCAGACGACATCGGGCATGGCATGACATCATCGCCTCTTTATAATACACACGAATGGACTAAATAGGGCGTGGGAAGCCATCATCGCTCTTGGACTACACACACACGGTCAGGCGACGTTGCGAATAGAATGCAAGAGTAGCCCTTGGAGAACACACACGATCGCACGACGTCGGGCGTGCCATTCTATATCGCCCTTGGAATACACACACGGTCGGATGAATTTAGCCGTGGCATTCCATAATTAACCATGGAAAAGACACAACGTCGGAGAACGTCAGGCATTGCATGCTATCATAGCCATTAGGCAACACACACAATTGGATGACCTCAGGTGTCGTAGGTTATTATAGCCCTAAGACAACACACACGGTCGGACGACGTCGGGCATGGCATGCCATCATCGCCCTTGTGCTACACACACATGTTTGATGTCGCGCGTGGCATGCCATTAGAGACGTTGGACAACACTCACTGGAGAATGACGTCGGGCGTAGCTTGATATCATGGACCTTGGATTTAAAACAGATTCGGACATCGGGCATGGCATACCATCATAGCCCTTGGACAACACACACGATCAGACTACGTCGAGCGTGGCATGCCATCATGGCCTTGGACAGCACACACGATCGGACGACATCGGATGTGTCATGCTTGTGTAGAAATTAAATAACACACACTGTAGGACTACGTCAGGTGTGGAATGCATGCATAGCCGTTTGACAACACACACTGTCGGATAACGTCGGGAGTGGCATGCAATTATAGCCCTTGAAAAGCAAACACGATAGAACAATATCTTGCGTTGCATGTCATCATAGCCATCGGACAACACACACGGTTAAAAGCCACCGGTCATGGCATGCCAGGTTTGTTGTTGTACTACACACACCAATGAAAAATATCGAGTGCGACATGCCATCATCGCCCTTGGAAAGAACACATGTTCGAACTTTGTCGAGCGTGGCATGCCATCATCGCTCTTGGATATCATTAATGGTCGAACGAAGTCAGGTTGTGTCATGCTCGCGTATTCCTTGGACAACACACACGGCTATGACGGTATTGGGAATGGTGCATTGCATGTCATCATAGATATAGGACAACACACGCGGTTAAAAGCCACCGGCAGTGGCATGCCAGGTTTGCCGTTGTACTACACAAACGAATGAACAATATCGAGCGCGTCATGCCATCATCTTCCTTGGAAATCACACATGTTCGAACTTTGTCGAGTGTGGCATGCCATCATCGCTCTTGGATATCATTAACGGTCGAACGAAGTCAGGTTGTGTCATGCCCGCGTATTCCTTGGAAAGCTCACACAGTCGGACGACGTCAGGCATGGCATGCCATCGTGGCCCTTGGATAGGACACACGGTTGGACGACATCGGGCACGGAATGCCATCATCGCCTTTGTATTGCACACAAACACGGACTATTTCTTGCATTGCATGCCATCATAGACCTTGGACAATACACACGGTCGGACGAAATCGGGTGTGACATTCCATCATTGCCCATTGACAAGACACACTATCGAACGACATCTGTAGTGGCATGCAATCATAACCTTTGGACAACACACAAGATTTGAAGACGCTGGGCATGGCAAGTCGTCATAGCTCATGGACAACACACATAGTCGGACGACAAAGGGAATGGTCTGAAATCATAGACAATGCAAAGCACACACGGTCCGACGAAGTTGGGCGTGGCATGCCATCATGGACCTTGAACAGCACACACAGCGGGATGATGTCGGGCGTTCAATGCCATCATCCTCCTTGCACTTCACACACAGACGGAGTATGTCGAGTGTGCCATGTCATCATCACCCCTAGAAAACACATAAGGTCGGATGAAGTTGGGCGTGGAATACCGTCATTGCCCTTTGACAAGAGACACGGTGAGATTAAGTCAGACGTGGCATGTCATCATCGCCTCAGGAAAGCACACACGGTCGAACAATGTCAGGTGTGGCATGCCATCATCTCCCTTGTACTGCACACACAACGACGAAGTTGGTCGTGGCATGCAATCATAGCCGTTGGATACCACACACAGTCATATAACATCAGGCGTAGCTTGATATCATGGCCCTAGGACATCACAAACAGTCGGACGACGTAAGGCTTGGCATGCAATCTTGGATCTTGGACACTACACACGGTCGGACGAAGTCTAGTGTGGCATGCTCGCGTAGCCAATAAATAGCACACACTGTCAGACGACGTCTGGCGTGGCATGCCATCATAGCTCTTGGACAGAACACAGGATCGGACAATGTCGGGCGTGGCATGTCATCATAGCCATTGGACAACACATAATATCGGACAATATCGGTGGTGGCATGCCATCATCGCTCTTGCATAGCACACACGAATGAAATATTTCGGGCGTGGCATGCCATCATCGCCTTTGGACAGCACACATGGTCGAACAAAGTCATGCATGGCAAGCCTGCGTTGCCTTAGGACATAATATAGGGTCGTAAGACATCGAGCGTGGCATGCCTTCATAGCCCTTGGACAACACACACAGTTGAATGACATTAACTATGGCAGGTGGTCATAGCCCTTGGATAGAACACACAATCGCTCGACCTCGGACGTGGCATGCCATCACTGTTCTTGAAAGAACACACGGTCAAACAACGTCTGGCGTGGTATGCCATCTTCGCCCTTGGAATGCACACATGATTGCACGACGTCGGGCATAGAATGCCAAAGTAGCCCTTGGACTGCACACACGGTTGGACGACATCGGGTGTGGCATTCCATCATCTCTTTTGGACTACACGCATAGATGGACGATGTCGGGCGTGGGGTACCATCATCGCATTTCAAAAGCTCACACGATAAGACGATGTCGGGCGTGGTATGCCATCATCGCCCTTGGACTGCACACACAGATTGACTATGTAGGGCCTTGCATTCTATAATCCCCTTTGGAAAGCACACACGGTCAGACGACATTGGGCGTGGCTTACCATCGCCCTTGAACTGCACATACGTTTGGACAACGTCGAGCGTGATATGCCGAAGTAGCCCTAGGACAGCACAAACAGTTAGACGATGTCAGGCGTTGCATTCCATCACCGCCCTTGGTCTGCATACGCAATAAGATGACGTTGGGCGTAGCATGCCATCATAGACCTTGGAAAACACATCTGGTCGAACAATAGAAGGTGAGTCTTGCCATTATGGCCCTTCGACCGCATGCATGGTTGGACAATTTCAAACGTGGCATGCCATTATCTCGCTTGGACTTCTAACACAAATGGAATATGTCGGGCATTTTATGCCATCATCTCCTTTAGAAAGCATATACTGCATGATGATGTCGTGTGTGGCATGCCATCATCGCCATTGCATTCACACATGGTCGGACGACGTTGGGCGTGGAATGCCAGTGTATCCCTTGGACAACACACATGGTCGAACAACATCATGCGGGACATGTCATTGTGGCCCTTGGAAAGTATACATGATTAGATGACGTTGAGTGTGGCATGCCCGCGTAGCCGTTGGACACCACACACGGTCGGACGACGTAGAACATTGCATGCCATCATGGCCCCTGGACAACACACACGGTCGGACGACGTCAAGTGTGGCATGCTCGCGTGTCCCATGGACAACACACACTGTTAGGCGACGTCGGGCGTGGTATGCCATCATTGCTCTTGGACAACACACACAATCCGACAAGGTCGAGCGTGGCATCATCATAGCCATTTGAAAAACACATAATGTAGGACGATATCGGTCGTGACATGCCATCATCGCTCTTGTACTGCACACATGAATCAAAAATTTTGGGCTTGGCACTCCATCATCGTACTTTGACACTACACAAGGTCGGATAATATAGGGCGTGGCATGCTATAATCGCCATTGGAAATCACACACGGTCGAACAATGTCGGGCATGACATTCTTCCGTAGCCCTTGGACAGCACACACAATCGGTCCACCGCAGACGTGGCATGCCATCATCGCCCTTGGACTGCACACATGGTCGAATGACGTCTCGCGTAGAATGCTAGAGTAGCCCTTGCACAGCAACATGGTAGGACGAAATCGGGCGTGGCATTCCATCATCTCCCTTGGACTACACACACAGATGGACGATGTTGGGAGTGGCATGCCATCATTCCATTTGGAAAGCACACACGGTAAGATGACCTCGGGAGTGGCATGCAATCAATACCCTTGGAATGCACACACAGATGGACGATGTTGGGCCTAGCATTCCATCATCGCCTTTGGAAAGAACACACGGTCAGACGACGTCGGGCGTGGGATGCCATCATTGCCCTTGGACTGCACACGCAGTTGGACGTCGTTACGCATAGCATGCCATCATAGACCTTGGAAAACACATATGGTCGGACAACAAAGGGTGTGGCTTGCTTTTATGGCCCTTGGACAACATTCACGGTCGGCCAATGTCGGACGTGGCATGATATCATCATTCTAGGACTCCACACACAGATGGATTATGTCAGGCATGGCATGCCATCATCGCCTTTAGAAAGCACATATCGTATGACGATATCGGGCGTCGCATGCAATTATCGCCCTTGGACAGCACACATAGTTGGACGATGTCGGGCATGTAATACTAGAGTAGCCCTTGGACAGAACACATGGTCGAACAACGTCGCGCATTGCATGACATCATAGTCATTGGAGAACACATAATGTCGGATGACATCAGTCTTGGCATGCCATCATCACTCTTGTACTGCATACAACAATGAACGATGTCGGGTGTGGCATTCCATCATCTCCCTTGGACTGCACAAACAGATGGATGATGTCGGGCGTGGTTTGTCCTAATCGCCTTTGGACAACACAAATAGTCGAACGATGTAGGGCGTTGCATGCCTGCGTAGCCCTTGAACAACACACAAGGTCAAACGATGTCGGGCGTGGCATGCCATCATAGCCCTTGGACAGCGCACACGGTTTAATGATGTTAAGCGTGGAAAGTCATCATAGTCCTTGGATAGCAAACACAATCGGTCGACCTCGAACGTGGCATGCCATCATCGCCCTTGGACTACACACAGATGGACGCTGTCAGGCGTGGAATTCCATCATCGCCTTTGGAAAGCACGCACGGTCAAACGACGATGGGCGTAGCATGACATCATCGCCCTTTGACTGCATACACACGGTCGGGCGACGTCAAGAGTCGAATGCAAGAGTAGCCCTTGGAGAACACACACGGTTGGACGATATCCGGCATGGCATGCCGCGTAGCTGTTTGACAACACAAATTGTCGAACGATGTCAGGCATGGCATGCCATTATCGCCCTTGGACACCGCACACTATCTGACTACGTCGGGCGTGGAATGCCATCATTGCTCTTCGAAAGCAAAAACGGTCAAACATAGTCATGCTTGGCATGCCGCGTAGCCCTTGGAAACCACACACGGTCGAATGATGTCAGATGTGGAAAGCCATCATATCCCTTGAATAACACAGAAAGTTGGACAACAGACACAGTCGGATAGCTCTTGAACAGCACACACGTTCAATTGACGTCGGGCGTGGCATGCTATAATTGCCATTAGGCAACACACACAGACGAATGACGTCAGTCGTGGCATGACATTATTCCCTAAGGAAAACACACACAGTCGGACGAGGTTGGGTTTGGCATTCAATTATGGAACTTGGATAGTACAAAAGATAGGACAATGTCGGTCGTGGCATTCCATCATAGCTCTAAGACAGCACACACGATCGAACTACATTGGGCGTGGCCTACCATCATAGACATTGGACAACAGACACAGTCGGATGACGTCGGGCGTGGCATGCCATTGTGGACCTTGGAAAGTACACAAGATTAGATGACGTTGAGTGAGGCATGCCCGCGTAGCCGTTGGACAGCACACACGGTCGGACGACGTAGAACATTGAATGCCATCATGGCCCTTGGACAACAGACACGGTGGGATAATGTCAGGCGTTGAATTCCATCATCACCATTGGACTTCACACACGAACGTGCAATGTTCTGCGTGGCATGCCATCATCTCCCTTGGACAACACATATGGTGGGATGAAATCCAGCGTGGAATAACATCATTACCCTTTAAAAAGAAAAAACGTCAGAGCACGTGAGGCGTGGAATGCTATCATTGCCCTTGGACAACACACATAAATGGACGACTTTGGGTGTGGCAGGTCATCATAACCCTAAGACAGCACACACGGTCGAACGACGTAAGGCATGGCATGCCATCATCGTCCTGTACTACACACACACACACGGACAATGTTGTGAACGGCATGCCATCATAGCCCTTGGACAACACTCACGGCCAGACGACCTCGGGTGTAGCTTAATATTATGGACCTTGGAATTCACATACAGTCGGACATCGGGCGTGGCATGCCACACTAGCCCTTGGACATCACAGACGATCGGACGACGTCGGGTGTGGCATGCAATTATGGCATTGGACAGTACACACAATTGGACGATGTCGGATATGTCATGCCTGCATAGCCATTGGATAACACACACTGTAGGACGGCGTCGCGTGTGAAATGCAATCATAGACTTTGGACAGCACACACAATCCGATGACGTCGAGCGTGGCACATCATTATAGCAATTGGACAACACATATTATCGGACGACGTCGGTTGTGGCAATGACATCATCTCTTTTGTACTACACACACAAATGAACGATGTCGGGCGTGGTATTCCATTATCACCCTTGGTCTGTACACATGGTCAGACAACATCGGGCGTGGTAGGTTATCATAGCTCTTGGACAACACACACAGTCCTTATGACGGTGCAAATGGTTGGACGATGTTGGGTGTGGCATGTCATCATCGCCCTTTGACAACACATACGATCGAATGAAATTAGCCCTGAAATTTCGTCATTGCCCTTTGACAAGAAACACGGTCGGACAACTTTGGTCCTGGCATGCCATAATGGACCTTGGACAGCACACACAATTGAAGGACATCGAGCGTGGCAGGCAATCATTGCTCTAAGACAACACACACAGTCGAAGAACGTCGGGCGTGGCACGCTATCATTGCCCTTGTACTGCACACACACGGATGATGTCGGGCGTGTCATACCATCACAAACATTGGAAAACAGATACAGTCGGAAGACATCGGGTGTAACTTCACTAATGGCCCGTGGACATCATATATAGTAGGACGAAGTCGGGCGCGACATGCTATCATAGTTCTTGGACAACAAACACGGTCAAACGACATCGGGCGTGGCATGCTATCATGGCCCTTGGACAACACACATGGTCGAACAACGTTCGGTGTGTCATGTCACGTAGTCAATTGACATGACACACATTGGTATGACGTTGGGCATGGCAGGCCATCATAGACCTTGGATAGAAGACATGGTGGGGCGATGTCGGTGTGACATATTATAATAGCCATTAAACAACACACAACATCAGATGACATCGATCGTGGCATGCCATCATCGCTGTTGTACTACACATAAGAATGAACGACATCGGGCGTGGCATGATATTATCGCAATTGGATAGCACACACGGTCGAACGAAGTCGAGTGTGGCATGCCTGCGTAGCCATTGAACAACACATACGGTCGGACAACGTCGAGCGTGGCATGCCATCATAGACCTTGGACAACACATACAATTAAACGATATTGGGCATGTCATGTCATTGTATCCCTTGGACAGCACACATAATCGGTCAACGTAAAATGTGGCATGTTATAATCTCCCTTGGACTGCACATATAGAATGATGACATTAGGAGGGGCATGCTATCATAACCTTTGGAAAGCAATAGGGTCGAATGACGTCAGGCTTGGCATACCATCATTGCTCTTGTACTGCACATACGAATGAACGATGTCAGGCGTGGCCTTTCATCATCACCCGTGGACAGTACACATGGTTGAATGAAGTTGGGCATAGCATGCCACCATAGCCCTTAGACATCACTAATAGTTTAACGACATGGGGCATGACATGTCATCATAGCCCTTGGATAGCACACACGGTCGATCAACCTCGTACGTGGCATGCCATCATCACCCTTGGACTGCACACATAGACAGATGATGTCGGGTGTGGCATGCCTTCATCCGCTTTGGAAAGCACACACAAGAGGAAGACGTCGGACGTGGAATGCCATCATGAACCTTGGACATCATACATGGTCAAACGACGTCAGGGTTACATCCCATTATGTCCTTAGACTTCAAACATAATCGGGCAACATCGAGTGTGGCATGCCTGAGTAGCACTTAGACTGCACACACGGTCAGACGATGTCGGGCACGACTTACAATATAGCCTTTGGACACAACACACGGTCGGACGACGTCGGGCATGGCATGGCATCATATCCCTTGGACGACACACACGGTCGGACGAAGTCGGGTATGACATGCCATCATCGCCCTTAGACTGCACACACGGATGGACGATGTCAGGCATAGCATTCCATCATGGTCCTTAGACTGAGCACACGATCGGATGACGTCGGGCGTGGCATGCCATCATTGCTCTTGGACACCACACACGATCGAACGACTTCAGGGGTGGCCTGCCCTCTATAGACCTTGGACAACACATACTATCGGCTGACGTTGGGAGTGACATGCCTGTGTTGTACTTTCACATAACAGTCAGACGACATCGGGCATGGCATGCCATCATCGCCTCTTTATAATACACACGAATGGACTAAATAGGGCGTGGGAAGCCATCATCGCTCTTGGACTGCACACACACGGTTAGGCGACGTTGCGAATAGAATGCAAGAGTAGCCCTTGGAGAACACACACGATCGGACGACGTCGGGCGTGCCATTCTATATCGCCCTTGGACTACACACACGGTCGGATGAAATTAGGCGTGGCATTCCATAATTAACCATGGAAAAGACACAACGTCGGAGAACGTCAGGCATTGCATGCTATCATAGCCATTGGGCAACACACACAATTGGATGACCTCAGGTGTCGTAGGTTATTATAGCCCTAAGACAACACACACGGTCGGACGACGTCGGGCATGGCATGCCATCATCGCCCTTGTGCTACACACACATGTTTGATGTCGCGCGTGGCATGCCATCAGAGACGTTGGACAACACTCACGGCAGAACGACGTCGGGCGTAGCTTGATATCATGGACCTTGGAATTAAAACAGAGTCGGACATCGGGCATGGCATACCATCATAGCCCTTGGACAACACACACGATCGGACTACGTCGAGCGTGGCATGCCATCATGGCCTTGGACAGCACACACGGTCGGACGACGTCGGATGTGTCATGCCCGTGTAGAAATTAAATAACACACACTGTAGGACTACGTCAGGTGTGGAATGCATGCATAGCCGTTTGACAACACACACTGTCGGATAATGTCAGGCGTGGCATGCAAATATAGCCCTTGAAAAGCAAACACGATAGAACAATATCTTGCGTGTCATGTCATCATAGCCATCGGACAACACACACGGTTAAAAACCACCGGTCATGGCATGCCAGGTTTGCTGTTGTACTACACACACGAATGAACAATATCGAGTGCGACATGCCATCATTGCCCTTGGAAAGAACACATGTTCGAACTTTGTCGAGCGTGACATGCCATCATCGCTCTTGGATATCATTAATGGTCGAACGAAGTCAGGTTGTGTCATGCCCACGTATTCCTTGGACAACACACACGGCTATGACGGCATCAGGAATGGTGCATTGCATGTCATCATAGCTATAGGACAACACACGCGGTTAAAAGCCACCGGCAGTGGCATGCCAGGTTTGCCGTTGTACTACACACACGAATGAACAATATCGAGCGCGTCATGCCATCATCTCCCTTGGAAAGCACACATGTTCAAACTTTGTCGAGCGTGGCATGCCATCATCACTCTTGGATATCATTAACGGTCGAACGAAGTCAGGTTGTGTCATCCCGCGTATTCCTTGGAAAGCTCACATAGTCGGACGACGTCAGGCATGGCATGCCATCGTGGCCCTTGGATAGGACACACGGTTGGACGACATCGGGCGTGGAATGCCATCATTGCCTTTGTATTGCACACAAACACGGACTATTTCTTGCATTGCATGCCATCATAGACCTTGGACAATACACACGGTCGGACGAAATCGGGTGTGACATTCCATCATTGCCCATTGACAAGACACACTATCGAACGACATCTGTAGTGGCATGCAATCATAACCTTTGGACAACACACAAGATTTGACGACGCTGGGCGTGGCAAGTCATCATAGCTCATGGACAACACACACAGTCGGACGACATCGGGAATGGTCTGAAATCATTGACCATGCAAAGCACACACGGTCCGATGAAGGTTGGCGTGGCATGCCATCATGGACCTTGAACAGCACACACAGCGGGATGATGTCGGGCGTTCAATGCCATCATCCTCCTTGCACTTCACACACAAACGGAGTATGTCGAGTGTGCCATGTCATCATCACCCCTAGAAAACACATAAGGTCAGATGAAATTGGGTGTGGAATACCGTCATTGCCCTTTGACAAGAGACACGGTCAGATTAAGTCAGACGTGGCATGTCATCATCGCCTCAGGAAAGCACACACGGTCGAACAATGTCGGGTGTGGCATGCCATCATCTCCCTTGTACTGCACACACAACGACGAAGTTGGTCGTGGCATGCAATCATAGCCGTGGGATACCACACACAGTCATATAACATCAGGCGTAGCTTGATATCATGGCCCTAGGACATCACAAACAGTCGGACGACATAAGGCTTCGCATGCAATCTTGGATCTTGGACACTACACACGGTCGGACGAAGTCTAGTGTGGCATGCTCGCGTAGCCAATAAATAGCACACACTGTCAGACGACGTCTGGCGTGACATGCCATCATAGCTCTTGGACAGAACACAGGATCGGACAATGTCGGGCGTGGCATGTCATCATAGCCATTGGACAACACATAATGTCGGACGATATCGGTGGTGGCATGCCATCATCGCTCTTGTATGGACACACGAATGAAATATTTCGGGCGTGGCATGCCATCATCGCCTTTGGACAGCACACATGGTCGAACAAAGTCATGCATGGCAAGCCTGCGTTGCCTTAGGACATAATATAGGGTCGTACGACATCGAGCGTGGCATGCCTTCATAGCCCTAGGACAACACACACAGTTGAATGACATTAACTATGGCAGGTCGTCATAGCCCTTGGATAGAACACACAATCGCTCGACCTCGGACGTGGCATGCCATCACTGTTCTTGGAAAGAACACATGGTCAAACAACGTCTGGCGTGGTATGCCATCTTCGCCCTTGGAATGCACACATGATTGCACGACGTCGGGCGTAGAATGCCAAAGTAGCCCTTGGACTGCACACACGGTTGGACGACATCGGGTGTGGCATTCCATCATCTCTTTTGGACTACACGCATAGATGGACGATGTCGGGCGTGGGGTACCATCATCGCATTTCAAAAGCACACACGGTAAGACGACGTCGGGCGTGGTATGCCATCATCGCCCTTGGACTGCACACACAGATTGACTATGTTGGGCCTTGCATTCTATAATCCCCTTTGGAAAGCACACACGGTTAGACGACATTGGGCGTGGCATACCATCGCCCTTGAACTGCACATACGTTTGGAAAACGTCGAGCGTGATATGCCAAAGTAGCCCTTGGACAGCACAAACAGTTAGACGATGTCAGGCGTTCCATTCCATCACCGCCCTTGGTCTTCATATGCAATAAGATGACGTTGGGCGTAGCATGCCATCATAGACCTTGGAAAACACATCTGGTCGAACAATAGAAGGTGTGTCTTGCCATTATGGCCCTTGGACCGCATGCATGGTTGGACAATTTCAAACGTGGCATTCCATTATCTCGCTTGGACATCTAACACAAATGGAATATGTCGGGCATTTTATGCCATCATCGCCTTTAGAAAGCATATACTGCATGATGATGTTGTGTGTGGCATGCCATCATGGCCCTTGGACAACAGAAACAGTGGGACGATGTCGGGCATTGAATTCCATCATCACCATTGAACTTCACACACGAACGGGCAATGTTGTGTGTGGCATGCCATCATAGCCCTTGGACTACACATATGGTCGGATGAAATCAAGCGTGGAATAACATCATTACCCTTTGAAAAGAAAAAATATCAGAGCACGTCAGGCGTGGCATGCTATCATTACCCTTGGACAACACACATAAATGGACGACTTTGGGTGTGGCAGGTCATCATACCCCTAAGACAGCACACAAGGTCGGACGACGTAGGGCATGGCATGCCATCATCGCCCTGTACTATACACACACACGGACAATGTCGCGCATAGCATGCCATCATAGGCCTTGGACAACACTCAAGGCCGGACGACGTCGGGCATAGCTTAATATTATGGACCTTGGAATTCATAAAGAGTCGGACATCAGGCGTGGCATACCATACTAGCCCTTGGACATCACAGACGATCGGACGACGTCGGGTGTGGCATGCCATCATGGCCTTGGACAGCACACACAATTGGACGATGTCGGATATGTCATGCCTGCATAGCCATTGGATAACACACACTGTAAGACCACGTCGCGTGTGAAATGCAATCATAGACTTTGGATAGCACACACGATCCGATGACGTCGGGCGTGGCACATCATCATAGCAATTGGACAACACATATTGTCGGACGACGTCGGTTGTGGCAATGACATCATCTCTTTTGTACTACACACACGATTGAACGATGTCGGGCATGGAATTCCATTATCACCCTTGGACTGTTCACATTGTCAGCCAACATCGGGCGTGGTAGGTTATCACAGCTCTTGGACAACACACACAGTCGGACGACGTCAGGCATGGAATAACATCATAGCCCTTGAAAAGCACAAATGCTTGAAAGAATTCGCGCGTGGCATGCCATCATGGCCCTATGACAGTGAAAACGGTTGGACGATGTTGGGTGTAGCATGTCATTATCGCCCTTTTACAACAAATACAATCGAACGAAAGTGGCCATGGAATTTTGTCATTGCCCTTTGACAAGAAACACGATCGGAGAACTTTGGTCGTGGCATGCCATAATAGCCCTTGGAAAGCACACACAATTGAAGGACTTTGAGCGTGGCAGGCAATCATTGCTCTTGGACAACACACACAGTCGAAGAACGGCGGGCGTGGCACGCTATGATTGCCCTTGTACTGCACACACACGGATGAAGTCAGGCGTGGCATACCATCATAAACATTGGAAAACACATACAGTCGGAAGACATCGGGTGTAACTTCATTAATGGCCCTTGGACATCATATATAGTATGACGAAGTCGGGCGCGACATGCTATCATAGTTCTTGGACAACACACACGGTCAGATGACATCGGGCGTGGCATGCCATCATGGACCTTGAAAAACACACATGGTCGGACAACGTTCGGTATGTCATGTTTACGTAGTCAATGGACATGACACACATTGCTACGACGTTGGGCATGGCAGGCCATCATTGACCTTGGATAGCAAACATGGTGGGGCGATGTCGGTGCGGCATATTATCATAGCCATTGGACAACACACAACATCAGACAACATCGATCGTGGTATGCCATCATCGCTGTTGTACTACACACAAGAATGAACGACATCAGGCGTGGCATGATATTATCGCCATTGGACAGCACACACCGGTCGAACGAAGTCGGGGTTGTAGCATGCCTGCGTAGCCCCTTGGACAGTAAATACGGTCAGAACCGTCGAGCGTGCATCCCATTATAGCCCTGGTGGAAAACACAACACGATTTGAACGATATTGGGCATGTCATGTCATTGTAGCCCTTGGACAGCACACACAATCGGTCAACGTCAAATGTGGCATGTTATAATCGCCCTTGGACTGCACATAGAGAATGATGACATTAGGCGGGGCATGCTATCATAACCTTTGGAAAGCAATAGGGTCGGACGACGTCAGGCTTTGCATACCATCATCGCTTTTGTACTGCACACACGAATGAACAATGTCAGGCATGGCCTTCCATCATCACTCGTGGACAGTACACATGGTCAAACATTGTCGAGCATAACATGCTATCATCGCCCCTGGGCAGCACGCATGGTTGAATTAAGTTGGGCATGGCATGCCACCATAGCCCTTAGACATCACTCACAGTTCAACGACATGGGGCATGACATGTCATCATAGCCCTTTGATAGCACACACGGTCGATCAACCTCGTACGTTGCATGCCATCATCACCCTTGGACTGCACACATAGACAGATGATGTCGGGTGTGGCATGCCTTCATCCCCTTTGGAAAGCACACAGTAGAAAGACGTCGGACGTGGCATACCATCATGAACCTTGGACATCGTACATGGTCAAACAACGTCAGGGGTTGCATGCCATTATATCCTTAGACTTCACACATAATCGGGCAACGTCGAGTGTGGCATGCCTTAGTAGCATTTAGACTTCACACACGGTCGGACGACGTTGGGCACCACTTACAATATAGCCTTTGGACACAACACACGGTCGGACGACGTCGGGCATGACATGGCATCATATCCCTTGGACGATACACACAGTCAGACATTGTCGGGTATGACATGCCATCATCACCCTAGGACTGCACGCACGGATGGACGACGTAAGGCATAGCATGCCATCATGGTCCTTAGACTGAGCACACGGTCAAACGACGTCGGGCGTGGCATGCCATCATTCCTCTTGGACACCATACACGTTCGGACAACTTCAGGGGTGGCCTGCCATCTATAGCCCTTGGACAACACATACTATCGGATGACGTTGGGAGTGGCATGCCGGCGTTGCACTTTCACATCACACAGTTAGACGACATCGGGCATGGTATGCCATCATCGCCTTTTTATTATTCACACGAATGGATAAAATAGGGCGTGGCAAGACATCAACGCTCTTGGACTACACACACACGGTCGGGTGACGTTGCAAATAAAATGCAAGAGTAGCCCTTGTAGAACACACACAATCAGACGACGTCGGGCGTGCCATTCTATATCGCCCTTAGACTACACACACGGTCGGATGAAATTAGGCGTGGCATTCCATAATTAACCATGGAAAAGACACAACGTCGGAGAACGTCAGGCATTGCATGCTATCATAGTCATTGGGCAACACACACAATTGGATGACTTCAGGTGTCGTAGGTTATTATTGCCCTAAGACAACAAACACGG
>JAKWJC010000019.1:0-29286 GCA_027704865.1 Solanum neorickii | reverse complement strand
GGCGTGGCATGTTATCATCGCCCATGAATAGCAAAAATGATTTGACCACGTCATGCGTTGCATGCTTGCATGTCCCTTGGGCAGCACACACAGTTGGATAACGTCGAGTAAGGCATGCCATCATCGCCATTGGGAAGAATATGTGGTCGTACGACGTCAGGCATGACATACCATCTTCGCCCTTGGACAAAACAGACGGTGAGACGATTTCGTGCATTGCATGCCAAAATCGTCCTTGGATAGAATACATGGTCAAACTACGTTAGGCGTGGCATTCCATCATGGCCCTAAGAAAACATACACGGTCGCACAACGTCGGGCTTGACATTTTATCATTTCCTTTAGACAACACACACTATCGGACAACATAGGTCATGGAAATGGTATAATCGCCCTTGGGTAGCACACATGATCAGACGATGTCGTGTGTTCAATGCCATCATTGCTGTTGGACAGCATTTACAGTCGGACTACATCGGGTGTGGCATGTCATAATCTCCCTTTGATAGCATACACGATCGGACAATGTCAGGCGTGGCATGTTATCATCGCCATTGGATAGCACACACAAATCAACGACGAGCATGGCATGCTTGAATGGCTCTTGGGCAGCACACATGGTCGGATGACATCGAGCGTGGGATGACATCATCGCCATTGGGTAGCACATGCGGTCGGACAACTTTGGGTGTGACATGTAATCTTAGACCTTGGATCGCCCTTGGACAACATAAAAAGTTGGAAAACATTGGGTTTGTCATTCAATCATAGCCCTTGGAAAGCATACACGATCGGATGACGTCGGGTGTGGCATGCCATCGTCGCCATTAGGCAGCACATGCGGTCGAACGTCATAAGGCGTGGCGTTACATAATCACTATCGAGGAGCACACAGGATCAGACGTTGTCAGGTGTGACATGCCCTCTTTTCCTTGGACAACACACAAGGTGGGAAAAAGTCGGGCATGGAAGGCCATCATCGCCCTTGGATAGAATACATGGTCGAATGACGTCGAGCGTGGCATGAGATAATGATCCTTGGATAGCACAAATGTTAAGACTACGTCAGGCATGGAGGGCCATCACCGCCCTTTCAGAGCATACATAGTAGGGAGACGTCGAGCATGGCATGTTATCATTGCCCTAGAAAACCATACACAATCATACTACATTATGCGTGGTAATACTATTATCGCCATAGGGCAACACAAACAGTTGAATGACGTCAGGCGTTAAATGACATCATTTCCCTTGGACAACATTTATGGCCGGACTACGACAGATGTCGCATGTTAGCATCACCCTTTGAAAGCATACACGATCAGACGACGTCGGGCGTGGCATGTTATCATCGCCTTTGGAAAACACACACGAAGGGACGACATAGGCCATGGCATGCACGCATGGCCCATGAGCACCATAAACGTTGGATGACACCGGGCGTGAAATGCCATCATTGTCATTTGGCATCACACAAGGTCGAACGATGACGGTCGTGACATGCCATATTAACCCTTAGACAACACACACGGTGGGAGGACGTCGAGTATGGCATGCCATCATCGCGCTTGGACAGCATACACAGGTGGAGTACGTTAGGCATGGCATGCCATCATGTCCCTTGGCTAGTACACACGGTCGAACGATGTCAAGCATGGAAAGACATCATCCCCCTTAGAAATAATACATTACATCGAAACACGTCGGGCGTGTCATTCCATCATCGCCCTTGGACAGCACACACGATCAGACGATATCGGGCGTGGCATGCCATCATCTCCCTTACACAGCACTCACGAGAAGACTACATTATGCAAAGCATACCATCATCGCTCTTGGGAAGCACACACGGTGGGACAACGTCAGGCGTGGCATCCCATCATTGCCCTTGGAAAGCATACACAATCAAACAATGTCGAACGTGGCATGTCTTAATTGCTCTTCCACAACACACACGATTGGACAACCTAGGGCGTGGCATACGCGCATGACATTTGGGCATTACACAGAGTCGGATGATGTCGGGCGTCGAAGGCCAATATCACCCTTGGGCAGCACACACGTTTGGACGATGTCAAGTATGACATGACATCATCACCCTTGGGAAGCACACACGGTCGGTCCATGTCGGGCATAGCAACCCATCACCGCCCTGGCAAAGCATACAAGGTCGGACGACGTTGGGCGTGGCACACCATCATCAGCCTTTGACAACATACACAGTCGGATGACGTCGCGCGTGGCATGCCATAATCTCCATTAGGCAGCATAGGCGATCGAACGACATCGGGCATTGCAAGCCATCATTTCCATTGGGCAGCACTCGCGGTCGCACGTTGTTAGGTGTGACATGCCATCATCAACCTTGGACAACACACCAGTGGGACGACGTCGGACATGGCATGCCATCATCGCCCTTGGACATCATACACAGGGTCGGACGATGTCCAGCGTGGCATGCAATAATCTCCCCTGGACATCATACACGGTAGGACGACGTCGAGCATGGAATGTTATCATTGCCCTTGGACAGCACACACGGTCGGATGACGTCGGGACATGCCATCTTTTTCCTTGGACAACACATATAGTGGACGGTGTCGGGCGTGGCATGCCATCATCGACCTTGGACACTATACACGGTAGGACGACATTGAGCATTGCATGTTATTATTGCCCTAACAAAGCACACACGATCGAACTACATCGGGCGTGGCAATGCTATAATCGCCCTTGGCCAACACACACGATTGGACGATGTCGGGTGTTAAATGCAATCATTGACCATGGACAACCATCATTCCCCTTGGACAACATGCATATGGTCGTACAACGTCTGGCATGACATGCCACCATTGCGCTTGGACAACCTACACGATCGAACAATGTCGGGCGTGGGATGTTACTATTGCCCTTGGACTTCACACATGGTCGGACGACGTTGGGAATGGGAATGATATAATCGCCTATGGGAATTACATACAATCGAACAACGTCGGTCATTAAATTCCATCATTTTTGTACTGCACACATGGTCAGATGACGTCGACGTGGCATGCAATCATTACCATTGGACTACATGCACGGACAGATAATGTCGCGCGTCGCAATGCCATCATCACCCTTGTAATGCAAACATTATCAGGTGACGCTAGGTGTGGTATGCTATCAGCATTCTGGGAAAGCATTCATGATCGGACGATGCCTGGAGCGGCATATTATCATCGCCCATGGACAACACAAACGATCAGACGACCTAATGTGTGGCATGCCCGCATGTCCCTTGGGCAGCACACATGGTCTGATGACGTCAAACATGGTGGGATGCTGTCGGGCATGGTATGCCATTATCACCATGTGACAAAATACACAGTCAGACTACGTCAGGCGTTGCATATTATCATGGTCCTTGGCTAGCACACACAATCAGACGACATCGGGCGTGGCAGGACATTATCTCCATTGGACAGCTTACACATGGTCGGATGACGTCGGGCTTAGCATGCCATCATCGTGCTAGGAAAACATACACGGTCGAAAGACGTCGGGCGTGGCATGAGATCATCTCTCTTGGACTGCACCCACGCTGAGATGATGTTGGGGGTGGCAATGCTATCTCTTTTGTGCATCACACACGGTCCAAGAACGTCGAGCGTTAAATGCCATCATTGCCCTTGGACAACATACATGATCGGATTACGTCAAGTGTGGAATGTTATCATCGATCTTGGAAAGCATACAAGATGGAACGCCGTCGGGTGTGGTATAATATAATTACCCTTGGACAGCACAAAAGATCAAATGACGTCGAGCATGGAATGTCTGCATTGCCCTTGGGAAGCTCGCATGGTCGGATGATATCGTGAGTGGCATTCCATAATCGCCATGAGGCAGCACTCGCGGTCGGACGATGTTGTGTGTGGCATGCCATCATCGTCAATGCACAACAGACGCATTCGAAAGACGTTAGGCGTGACATGCCATTTTCTCCCTTGGAGAACACACATGGTGGGATGACATCGGGACTGGCATGTCATCATCGCCCTTGGACAACATACATGGTCGAACGAGGTCGAGTGTCGAATGCAATCATTGACCTTGGAAAACCCAAACGGTTAGCATACATCCGGCGTAGAAGGCCATCTTCACACTTGGGTAGGAAAAATTGGGGCAAACGATGTCAGGAGTGGCATGTCATCATCGAACATTGACAGCATACACGGTAGGACGACGTCGAGCATGGCATGATATAATTTTCCTTGGACATCACACACTATTAAACTACATCTGGCGTGGCAATGATATTATATCCCTTCAGCAGCACACACGGTCGAACGACGTCGGCGTTAAATGCCATCATTGTCATTAGACAGTATAAACGGTCAGACTATATCAGGTGTGTGATGTTATCATCGCCCTTGGAAAGAATACAAGATTGGACGACGTCGTGCATGTCATGTATTCATCGCCAATGGACAACACACAGAATCAGATGACGTAGGACATGGAATGCCCGCAATTCCCTTGGGCCGCACACACGATCGGATGATGTTGGGCGTGGCATGCCATCATTGTCATTAGGAGCACACGCGGTCGGACGATCTCGATCATGAAAGGCCATCTTCGCCCTTGGACAGCACACACAGTGGGATGTTGTTGAGCGTGGCACGCAATCATCACCCTTGGAGAGAATACAGGTTGGACTACGTCAGGCGTGGCATGCCATCATGGACCTTGGCATGTAGACACGGTAGGACGATGTCGGGCGTGGCATGCCATCATCCCCCTTGGACAGCATTCATAAGGCCGAACAACGTCAGGCATCGTATGCCAACATCACCTTTAGAAACCATAGACGATCGGACGACATCGGGCGTGGCATGTTATCATCGTCATTGGGAAGCACACACGGTCGGACGACGTCAGGCATGACAAGCCATCTTCCCCCTTGGACAAAGCACATGGTGAGACGATGTCGGGCGTGGCAAGCAATAATTGCCCTTGGACAGAATACATGGTCAAACTACGTCGGGCGTGGCATGCCATTATGGCCCTTAGACAACATACACTATCGGACAACGTTGGGCATGACATATTATCATTTCCTAAAGACAACACACACCATCGGACTACATAGGTCATGGAAATGCTATAATCTCCCTTGGGTAGCACAAGATCGGATGATGTCATGGGTTAATTGCAATTATTGCCGTTGGACATCATTTACGGTCAGACTACATCAGGCGTGGCATGTTATCATCTCCCTTTGATATCATACATGATCGGACGACATCAGGTGTGGCATGTTATCATCGCCCTTGGATATCACACACGAACGGATGACCAGCATGGCATGCCCGCACGACACCTGGGCAACAAACACGGTCGGATGACATCGAGCGTGGCATGACATCATCGCCATAAGGTAGCACACGCGGTCGGACAACTTCGGGTGTGACACATAATCTTCGACCTTGGATCGCCCTTGGACAGCATACACGGTTGGATGAGGTTGGGTGTGGCATGCCATCATAGCCTTTGGAAAGCATACACGGTCGGATGACGTCGGGTGTGGCATGCAATTATCGCCCTTTGATAGCATACACGATCAGATGACATTGGACGTGGCATGTTATCACCGCACTTGGAATGCAGACATAGTCGAACGTCATTGGGCGTTGGAATTTTATCATAGCCCTTGGGCAGCACACATGGTCAAACGACGTAGGGCATTAAGTAACATGTTTTCTCTTTGGAATGCACACATGATCGGACGATGTCGTCATGGAATGCCATCATCGCCTTTGGACAACATACACAGACGGACGACGTCGGGCGTAGTATGCCGTCACCGCCTTTGTGCAACACACACGGTTGGACGACGCTGGCCGCTGAAATGCCATCATCGCCCTTGGAATGCAAACACAATTGGGCAACGTCAGGCATGTCATGACATCATGGTTCTTGGAAAGCATAGACGATCGGATGACGTCGGGCATGTCACGTTATTCTCGCCCTTGGACAGCATACATAGTCGGACGACCTCGGGCATGGCATGCTTGTATTGCCTTTGGGAATCACACACAATCGGAAAACGTCGGGCGTGGCAATGACATCATCGTGATTAGGCAGCACACGTAGTATGACGACGTTGGGCGTGACAATTCATCTTTTCTATTGCACAACACAAATTATGGACAACGTTGAGCATGGCATTACATAATCACCGTAGGATAAAAAACACGGATGGACTATATTGGCAGTGGCATGCCATCATGGCCCTGGGCAAGCACACACGGTCGAACGACATCAGGCATTGCAGGCCATCACTGGCCTTGGACAAAATACATAGGGTCAAACGACGTCGGGCGTGGCATGCCATCATCGTCATCATAACCGGTTGGAAGACGTTGGTCCTAGAATGTTATCATCGCCCTAGGACTGCACACACGATCCGATAATTTTGGGCCTGACAATGCTATCATTTCCCTTGGGAAACACACACGGTCGGACGATGTAGGGTGTTAAATGCCATCATTACCCTTGGACAGCATACACGGTCATACTATGTAAGGTGTTTCATGTTATCATCGCTCTTGGAAATAATACAATATCGGACACCATCGTGTGTGGTATGATATCATTGCCCTTGGAAAGCACACACGATCAAATGACGTCGGGCGTAGCATGCCCGCATGGCCCTTGGGCAGCACACACGATTTGATCACGTCGGGCGTTTCATACCATCATTGCCATTAGGCAGCACACGCGGTAGGACGATGTCGTCCATGGAATTCCATCATCTCCATTGTAGAGCACACGTGGTCGGACGACGTCATTATTTCCCTTAGACAACATGCACGATCGAATTACGTCGAGTGTAACATGTTATCATCACTCTGAGAAAACATACACTATCGGACGACATCGGGTGTGGCATGATAACATCTCTAATGGACAACACACACGATCGGATGACATCGGGCATGGCACACCTGCATGGCCTTTGGGCAGCACATATGGTCATATGATGTTGGGCGTAGCATGCAATAATCACCATGGTGTAGCACACGGGTCGGACGACGTCGACGTTGCACGCGATCATCGCCTTTGGACTGCAAACATGGAGGGACGACGTCGGGCATGGGATGCCATCATAGCCCTTTGACAGCATATACAGTCGGACGATATCGAGCATGGCATGCCATAATGGACCTTGCACACCACACACGGTAAGTCTATGTCGGGCGTGGCATGTTATCATTGCCCTTAGACAGCACACATAACGTTGGATAACATCGGGCGTGGCATGCCATCATCGACCTTGGACATCATACACGGTAGGTTGATGTTGAGCATAAAATTATATCATCGCTGTTGGAAAACACACACGATCGTACTATGTCGGGCGTTGCAATGCTATAATCGCCCTTAGGCAACACACACGCTCGAATGCTATCTGGTGTTAAATGCCATCATTGCCCTTGGACGGTATACATGGTCAGACTACGTTGGGTGTGGCATGTTATCATCGCCTTTGGAAAGCATACACGATTGGAAGACATTAGGCGTGGAATGTTATCATCTCTCTTTGACAGCACAGACAGACGGACGACATCGACGTGGCACGCCATCTTCGCCTTTGGACTGCAAACACGGACGTATGACGTCGGGAGTGGCAAAATATCATTTCCATTGGGCAAAACATGCCATCGGACGACATCGGGTGTGACATGCTATCTTCTCCCTTATACAACATACACGGTGGGACGTCGTTAGGTGTAGTGTGGCATGCCATTATCCCCCTTGGACAGAATACACAATCGGACTACATCAGGCTTTGCATGCCATCATGGACCTCGTCCAACACACACAGTCGGACTTCATCAGGCGTGACAGACCATCATCGCCCTTTGACAATATACACACGGTCGGACAATGTCGAGTGTGGCATCCATCATCACCCTTGGACAACATACACAGTTGGAAGACGTCGGGCATGGCATGTTATCATCTCTTTTTGAATGCACACACGGTAGGACGATGTTGGACGTTGCAATGCTATCATTTCCCTTAGACATTACACACCGTCAGATAATGTCGGTCGTTAAATTCCATCATTGCCGTTGGCCACTATACACGGTCGGACTACGTCAGGTGTGTCATGTTATTACCGCCCTGGGAAAGCATACATGATCGGACGATGTATGGTGTGGTATGTCATTATCACCCTTCGACACCACACACGATCGAATGACGTTGGGCGTGGGATGACATCATGGTCCTTGGATAGCACAAACGTAAGACTACGTTAGGCATGGGAGGCCATCATCGCCCTTGGAGAGAATACACAGTAGGGAGACACCGAGCATGGCATGTTATAATTGCCCTTGGAAAGCTCACACGATAATACTACATCAGGCGTTGAAATACTGTAATCTCTATTGGGTAACACAAACTGTTGAACGACGTCAGGCGTTAAACGCCATCATAGCCCTTGGACAACATTTATGGCCGGACTACATCGGATGTGGCATGTTATCATCGCCTTTGGTCTGCACACACGAATGGACGGCGTCGGTCATGGCATGAACGGATGGCCGTTGGGCACTACAAACAGTTGGATGACGTCGGCGTGAAATGCCATCATTGACATTTGGCAACACACAAGGTCGGACGATGAAGGTGGTGACATGCCATATTCACCCTTGGACAACACACACGGTGGGAGGACGTCGGGTATGGCAAGCCATAATCGCCCTTGGACAGCAAACACCGGTGGAGTACGCCATTATTGCCATTTAGCAGCACACAAGGTCGGACGATGAAGGTGGTGACATGCCATATTCACCCTTGGACAACACACACGGTGGGAGGACGTCGGGTATGGCAAGCCATAATCTCCCTTGGACAGCAAACACGGGTGGAGAACGCCAGGAGTGGCATGCCATCATTGCCCTTGGCTAGTACACACGGTCGGACGACGTCAGGCGTGACAGGACATCATCCCCCTTAGACATTATACATTGGGTCAAAACACATAAGGCATGGCATGCCATCATCGCCATTGGACATAAAACATGATCATAGGACATCAGGTGTGGCATGTTATCATCGCCCTTGGACTGCATACCCAGTCGGACAACATTGGGCTTTGGAATTTTATCATAGCCCTTGGGCAGCACACATGGTCGAACGACGTTGGGCGTTAAATACCATTATTGCCCTTTCGAATGCACACATGGTTGAATGCTATCGGGTGTTAAGTGTCATCATTGCCCTTGGACGGCATACACGCTCGGACCAAGTTGGGTGTGCCATGCTATCAGCGCCCTTGGAAAGCATACCCGATTGGAAGATTTTGGGCGTGACATGATATCATCTCCCTTTGACTGCACATATGGTCGAACGACGTCACCGTGGCACGCCATCTTTGCCTTTGGACTCCAAACACGGACGTATGACGTCGAAAGTGGCAAACAATCATCTCCATTGGGCAACACACGCCATCGGACGACATCAGGTGTGAAATGCTATATTCTCCCTTAGACAGCACACACGGTGGGAGGTCGTCGGGTGTGGTGTGGCTTGCCATTATCGCCCTAGGACAGAATACACAATCGGACTATGTCAGGCATTACATGCAATCATCGCCCTTGGAAATCACACACGGTCAGACGATGTCGTGCGTGACATGCCATCATCACTCTTGGAAAGCATACAGGATCGAACGACATCGGGCGTGGCATGTTATAATCGCCCCTTAACAGCACAGACGATTGGACCACGTAGGGTGTTGCATGCCCGCATGGCCATTGGCAGCACACACGGTTGGATGACGTCGGGCGAGGCATGCCGTTATCGCCCTTGTACAACACATATTAATACGACGTCCAACATGACATGCAATTATATCCCTTAGGGAGCACACACGGTTGGACAATGTCGAGCATGGCATTCCATCATCGCTATTGGACAGTATACATGGTCAGAAGCCGTCGGGTGTGGCATGCCATCATCGCCCTTGGACATTATACACGGTTGTACAATATCGGGCATGGCATCCCATCAAAGCCCTTGGAAAACATACATGATCGGACGACGTCGGGCGTGGCATGTTATCATCGCCATTGGGAAGCACATGTGGTCGTACGACGTCAGGTAAGACATGCCATCTTCCCCATTGGACAAAGCATATGGTGAGATAATGTCGGACGTTGCATGCCATTATGGACCTTATACAACATACACTATCGGACAACGTCGGGCATGACATATTATTATTTCCTAAAGACAACACACACGATCTGACTGCATAGGTCATGGAAATGCTATAATCACCCTTGGGTAGCACACGATCGGATGATGTCGTGGGTTAAATGCCATCATTGCCGTTGGACATCATTTACGGTTGGACTACGTCGGGTGTGGCATGTTATCATCTCCCTTTGATATCATACAAGATTGGACGACATCAGGTGTGGCATGTTATCATCGCCCTTGGATATCACACACGAACGGACAACCAACATGGGATGCCCGCACGGCTCCTGGGCAGTAGACACAGTCGGATAACATCGAGCGTGGCATGACAACATCGCCATTGGGTAGAATACGCGGTCGGACAACTTCAGGTGTGACACGTAATCTTCGACCTTGGATCGCCCTTGGACAACATAAACGGTTGGACAACGTTGGGTGTGGCATGCCATTATAGCCTTTGAATATCATACACGGTCGGATGACATCGGGTGTGGCATGCCATTATCGCCCTTAGATAGCATTCACGATCAGATGACATTGGACGTGGCATGTTATCATCTCCCTTGGAATACAGACATAGTCAGACGACATTGGGCGTTGGAATTTTATCATAGCCCTTGGGCAGCACACATGGTCAAACGACGTAAGGCATTAAGTAACATTTTTGTTTTGGAATGCACACATGATCGGATGATGTCGACATGGCATGCCATTATCGCCTTTGGACAACATACACGGACGGACGACGTCGGGCGTGGCATGCCATCACCGCCCTTGTGCAACACACATGGTTGGACGACATTGGCTGTGGAAATGCCATCATCGCCCTTGGAATGCACACACAATTGGGCAACGTAGGCATGTCATGCCATAATGGTTCTTGGAAAGCATAGACGATCGGATGACGTCGAGCATGTCACATTATTATCGCCCTTGGACAGCATACATAGTCGGACGACCTCGGGCATGGCATGCCTGTATGGCCCTTGGGCATCACACACAGTCGGATAACGTTGGGAGTAGTAATGACATCATCTTGATTAGGCAGCACACGTAGTATGACGATTTTGGGCGTGAAAAGACATCTTTTCTATTGCACAACACAAATTGTGGGACAACGTTGAGCATGGCATTACATAATCACCGTAGGATAAAAAACACGGACAGACTATATTGGCTGTGGCATGCCATCATGGCCCTTGGCAAGCACACACGGTCGAACGACATCGGGCGTTGCAGGCCATCACTACCCTTGGACAATATACATAGGGTCGAACGACGTCAAGCGTTGCACGCCATCATCGTCATCATACCCAGTTGGAAGACGTTCGTCCTGGAATGTTATCATCGCCCTAGGACTGCACACACGATCTGACAATTTTGGGCCTGACAATGCTTTTATTTCCCTTGGGCAGCACACACGATCAGACGATGTAGTGTGTTAAATGCCATCATTACCCTTGGACAGCATACACGGTCAGACTATGTAATGCATTTCATGTTATCATCGCTCTTGGAAATAATACAATATCGGACACCATCGGGTGTGGTATGATATCATCGCCCTTGGAAAGCACACACGACATAATGACGTCGGGTGTAGCATGCCCGCATGGCCCTTGGGCAGAACACAAGGTTTGATCACGTCGGGCGTTTCATACCATCATTGCCATTAGGCAGCACACGCGGTAGGACGATGTCGTGCATAGCATGCCATCATCTCCATTGCAGAGCACACGCGGTCGGACGACGTTAGGGTGACATGCCATATTTTTCAATGGACAACACACAAGGTGGGACGACATCGGGAGTTGAATGCCATCATCTTCGTTGGACAACATACACGGTAGAACGACATCGAGTGTGGCATGCCATTATGGCCCTTGAAAAACACACACGGTCGAACTACGTTGGGCGTGGTAGGCCATCCTCGCACTTGGTAAGCATACACAGGACTGAAAAATTTCGTGCGTGGCATGCCATAATCAACCTTGGACAGCATACATGGTAGGATGATGTCAAGCATGGCATGTTATCATCGCTCTTTTATAGCACACACAGTCGAACTACATTGGTGTGGCAATACTATTATCTCCCTTGTGCAGCACACACGGTCGGATGAGGTCGGGCATTAAATGTCATTATTTCCCATAGACAACATGCACGATCGAACTATGTCGAGTGTAACATGTCATCATCACTCTGAGAAAGCATAAACTATCGGACGACATCGGGTGTTGCATGTTAACATCACCAATGGACATCACACACGATCGGATGACATCTGACATGGCACACCTGCATGGCCTTTGGGAAGCACATATGGTCATATGATGTTGGGCGTAGCATGCAATCATCACCATAGTGCAGCACACGGGTCGGACGACGTCGATGTTACACGCGATCATCGCCTTTGGACTGCAAACACGGAGGGACTACGTCGGGCATGGGATGCCATCATAGCCCTTGGACAGCATATACAGTCGGATGATATCAAGCATGGCATGCTGTAATGGAACTTGCACACCATACACGGTAAGCATATGCGGGCGTGGCATGTTATCATTGCCCTTGGACAGCACACATAACGTTGGATAACGTCGGGCGTGGCATGCCATCATCGACCTTGGACATCATACACGGTAGGGTGACGTTGAGCATAAAATTATATCATCTCCATTGAAAAACACACACGATCGTACTACGTCAGGCGTTGCTATGCTACAATCGCCCTTAGGCAATACACACGCTCGAATGCTATCTGGTGTTAAATGCCATCATTGCCCTTGGACGGCATACATGGTCGGACTACGTTGGGTTTGGCATGTTATCATCGCCCTTGGAAAGCATACACGATTGGAAGACATTAGGCGTGGCATGTTATCATCTCTCTTTGACTGCACAGATGGACGGACGACATCAACGTGGCACGCCATCTTCGCCTTTGGACTGCAAACACAGACGTATGACGTCGGGAGTGGCAAAAATCATTTCCATTGGGCAAAACACGCCATCGGACGACATCGGGTGTGACATGCTATCTTCTCCCTTATACAACATACACGGTGGGACGTCGTCAGGTTTAGTGTGGCATGCCATTATCCCCCTTGGACAGAATACACAATCGAACTACGTCAGGCTTGGCATGCCATCGTGGACCTTGTCCAGCACACACAGTAAGACTTCATCGGGCGTGACAAACCATCATCGCCCTTTGACAACATACACATGGTCGGACAATGTCGAGCGTGGCATCCATCATCGCCCTTGGACAACATACACGGTCGGAAGACGTCGGGCATGGCATGTTATCATCTCTTTTTGAATGCACACATGGTAGGACGATGTTGGACGTTGCAATGCTATCATTTCCCTTATATAGTACACACCGTCAGATGATGTCGGGTGTTAAATGCCATCATTGCCTTTGGACACTATACACAGTCAGACTACGTTAGTTGTGGCATGTTAATACTGCCCTGGGAAAGCATACATGATCGTATGATGTATGCTGTGGTATGTTATTATCGCCCTTCGACACCACACACGATCGAATGACACCAGGCGTGGGATGACATCATGGTCCTTGGATAGCACAAACGTAAGACTACGTCAGGCATGGAAGGCCATCATCGCCCTTGGAGAGAATACACAGTAGGGAGACATCGAGCATGGCATGTTATTATTGCCCTTGGAAAGCTCACACGATCATACTACATCAGGCGTGGAAATACTGTAATCTCTATTGGGTAACACAAACGGCTGAACGACGTTGGGCGTTAAGTGACATCATAGCTCTTGGACAACATTTATGGCCGGACTACGTCGGATGTGGCATTTATCATCATATTTGCCCTGCACACACGAACAGACGGCGTCGGGCATGGCATGCACGGATGCCCGTTGGGCACCACAAATGGTTGGATGACATCGGCGTGAAATGCCATCATTGCCATTTGGCAGAACACAAGGTCAGACGATGACGGTCGTGACATGCCATATTCACCATTGCACAACACACACGGTGGGAGGACGTCGGGTATGGCATGCCATAATCGCCCTTGGACATCAAACATGGGTGGAGTACGCCAGGAGTGGCATGCCATCATTGACCTTGGCTAGTACACACCGTCAGACGACGTCAGGCGTGGCAGGACATAATCCCCTTAGACATCATACATTGGGTCGAAACACATCAGGCATGGCATACCATCATCTCCCTTAGACATCACACATGATAAGAGGACATCAAGTGTGGCATGTTATCATCGCCCTTCGACTGCATACACAGTCGGACAACATTGGGCGTTGGAATTTCATTATAGCCCTTGGGCAGCACACATGGTCGAACGACGTAGGGCGTTAAAAAACATTATTTCCCTTTGGAATGCACACATTGTCGAATGCTATCGGGTGTTAAATGCCATCATTGCCTTTGGACGACATACACTCTCGGACCACGTTGGATGTGCCATGCTATCAGCGCCCTTGGAAAGCATACCCGATTGGAAGACTTCGGGCGTGACATGTTATCATCTCCCTTTGACTGTACATATGGTTGAACGACGTCAACGTGGCACGCCATCATTGCCTTTGGACTCTAAACACGGACGTATGACGTAGAAAGTGGCAAACAATCATATCCATTGGGCAACACACGCCATCGAACGACATCGGGTGAGACATGCTATCTTCTCCCTTAGACAGCACACACGGTGGGAGGTCGTCGGGTGTGGTGTGGCATGCCATAATCACCCTAGGATAGAATACACAATCGGACTACGTCAGGCTTGGCATGCCATCATGGACCTTGTCCAGCACACACGGTCGGACTTCATCGGCATGACAGACCATCATTGCCCTTGGACAACATACACGCGGTATGATAATGTCGATTGTAGCATCCATTGTCGCCCTTGGACAACATACACGGTCGAAAGACGTCGGTCATGGCATGTTATCATCTCCTTTGGAATGCACAAACGGTAGGACGTTGTTTGACGTGGGAATGCTATCATTGACCTTGGGAAGTACACACCATCGGATGATGTCGGGCATTAAATGCAATCATTGCCCTTGGACACTATACACGGTCGGACTACGTCAGGTGTGGCATGTTATTACAGCCCAGGGAAAGCATACATGATCGGACGATGTATGTTGGGGCATGGTATTATCGCCTTTGGACAGCACACACGATCGAATGACGCTAGGGTGTGGCATGACATCATGGTCCTTGGATAGCACAAACCGTAACACTACGTCGGGCATGGCAGGCCATCATCGCCCTTGGAGAGTATACACAGTAGGGGGACATCGAGCATGGCATGTTATCATTGCCCTTGGAATTCTCACACGATCGTACTACATCAGGCGTGGAAATACTATAATCTCAATTGGGCAGCACAAACGATTGAACGAAGTCAGGCGTTAAATGCCATCATTGCCCTTGGACAACATTTACTGCCGGACTACGTCGGATGTTGAATGTTATCATCGCCTTTGGACTACACACACGAACGGATGGTGTCGGGCATGGCATGCACAGATGGCCCTTGGGCACCACAAATGGTTGGATGATGTCGGGCGTGAAATGCCATAATTCCCATTTGGCAGCACACAAAGTCGGACAATGACGGTCGTGACATGCCATATTCACCCTTGGACAACACACACGGTGAGAGGACGTCGGGTATGGCATGCCATAATCGCCCTTGGACAGGAAACACGGGTGGAGTACTCTAGGAGTGGCATGCAATCATTGCCCTTGGTTAGTACACACGGTAAGACGACGTCAGGCGTGGCAGGACATCATCCCCCTTAGACATCATACATTGGGTGGAAACACATCAGGCATGGCATGCCATCATCGCCCTTGGACATCACACATGATCAGAGGAGATCAGGCGTGGCATGTTATCATCTCCCTTGGACTGCATACACAGTCGGACAACATTGGGCGTTGGAATTTTATCATAGCCCCTTGGCAGCACACATGGTCAAACGACGTAGGGCGTTAAATGCCATTATTGCCCTTTGGAATTCACACATATTCGAATCCTATTGGGTGTTAAATTCCATCATTACCCTTGGACGGCATACACGGTCGGACTACGGTGGGTGTGGCATGTTATCATCACCCTTGGAAAGCATACCCGATTGGAAGACGTCGGGCGTGGCATGTTATCATCTGTCTTTGACTGCATAGATGGTCGAATGACGTCGACGTGGCATGCCATCTTTGCCTTTGGACTGCAAACACGTACGTATGACGTTGGGAGTGGCAAACAATCATCTTCATTGGGAAAAACACGCCATCGGATGTCGTCGGGTGTGGTGTGGCATGCCATTATCACCCTTGGACAGAATACATAATCGGACTACGTAAGGCTTGGCATGCCATCATTGACTTTTTTCAGCAAACACGGTCGGACATCATTGTACGTAACAGACCATCATCGCCCATGGAAAAAATACCCACGGTCGGACAAAGTCGAGTGTGACATCCATCATTGCCCTTGGACAATATTTACGGTCGGAAGACATCGGGCATGGCATGTTATCATCGCCTTTGGAATGACCACACAGTATGACGATGTTGGACGTGGCAATGTTATCATTGCCCTTGGGCAGTACACACCGTCAGATAATGTCGAGCTTAAATGCCATCATTGCCCTTTTACACTATAGACTGTCGGACTACGTAAGGTGTGGCACGTTATTATCGCCCTGGACAGCACACATGATCAAATGATGTCTGGAGTGGCATGACATCATGGTCCTTTGATAGCACAAACAGTAAGACTACGTCGGGCATGGCTGCCCAACATCTCCCTTGGTGAGCATACACAGTAGGGCGACGTCTAGCATGGCATGTTATCATTGCCCTTGGAAAGCTTACACGATCATACTACATCAGGCGTGGCAATACTATAATCTCCATTGGGCAGCACAAACGGTTGAACGACGTTAGGTGTTAAATGTCATTATTACCCTTGGACAACATTTATGGCCGGACTACGTCGGATATGGCATGTTCTCATCTCCTTTGGACAAAACACACGAGCGGACGACGCCAGACCTGGCATGCACGCATGGCCCTGGGGCACTATACACGGTTGGATGATGTCGGGCATGAAATGACATCATTGCTATTTAGCAACACATAAGGTCGGATAATGATGGTCGTGACATGCCATATTCACCCTTGGACAACACACACGGTTGAGGACGTCGGGTATGACATAGTATCATCACCCTTGGACAGCATGCACAGGTGGAGTACTCCAGGAGTGGCATGCCATCATTTCGCTTGGCAAGTACACACGGTCGGATGACGTCACGCGTGGCAGGACATCATCCCCCTTAGACTCATACATTTGGTCGAAACACATCGGGCGTGGCATGTCATCATCGACCTTCGACAACACACACGATCAGACAACATCGGGCGGGGCATGTTATTATCGCCCTTGGACTGAAGACACAGTCAGACAACATTTGGAGATTGAATTTTATCATAGCCCTTGAGCAGCACACATGGTCGAACGACGTAGGGCATTAAATGCCATTATTTCCCTTTGGGATGCACACATGGTCGAATTCTATCGGGTGTTAAATGCCATCATTGCCTTTGGAAGGCACACACAGTCGTTCTACGGTGAGTGTGGCATGTTAACATCGTCTTTGGAAAGCATACACGACTGGAAGACATCGAGCGTGGCTTGTTATCATCGCTCTTTGAATGGACACATGGTACGAAGACGTCGACATGGCACGCCATCTTCGCCTTTGGACTGCAAACACGGACATATGACATCGGGAGGCGCATGCCATCATATCCATTAGACAGCAAACATGTAGGGACATCGTCGGGTGTGGTGTGGATGCAATTATCGCCCTTTGACAGAATACACAATCGGACTATATCGGGCTTCGCATGCCGTCATAGATCTTGGCCAGCACACACGGTCGGACTACATCAGGCGTGGCAGACCATCATCACCCTTGGACAGCATACACATGGTTGGACAATGTGGAGCGTGGCTCTATCATAGCCCTTGAACAATATACACGGTCGGAAGATGTCGGGCATTGCATGTTATCATCGCCTTAGGAATGCACACACGGTAGGACGATGTTTGACGTGGCAATGTTATCATCGCCCTTGGGCAGTACAAAAGATCAGATGATGTCGGGCGATTAATGCCATCATTGCCCTTGGAAACCATACACGGTCGGACTACGTCAGGTGTGGCATGTTATTACTGCCCTGGTAAAGCATACATGAGCGGATGACGTCTGGTATGGTATGCTATTATCGCCCTTGGAAATCACACAAGATCGAATGACGTAGGGCGTGTCATGCCCTTATGGCCCATGAGAAGCACATACGGTTGAATGACATCGGGTGTGGCATGCCATCATCGCCATTAGGCAGCACACACGGTCAGATGACGTCGCGCGTGGAATGTCATTATCGCCATTGGGTAGCACATGTGGTCGGACAACTTAGGGTGTGACATGTAATCATCGACCTTGGATCGCCCTTGTACATCATACAAAGTTTGACGACGTTATGTGTGGCATGCAATCATAGCCCTTGGAAAGCATACACGGTCGGATGACGTCGGGTGTGGCATGCCATCATCGCCATTAGGCAGCCATGCTGTCGAATGGCGTCAAGCGTGGCATGACATCATCGGCATTGAGGAGCACAAGCGATCGGCCGACGTCAGGTGTTAATTACCATCTTTTCACTTGGACAACACACACGGTGGGACAACGTCGAGCGTGGCATGGCATCATGGTCCTTGGACAGCAGAAACAGTAAGACAACGTCAGGCATGGCAAACCATCATCGCCCTTGGAGAGCATACACAGCAGGGCGACGTCTAGCATTACATGTTGTTATTGCCCTTGGAAATCACACACGCTTGCCCTATATAAGGCGTGGAAATTCTATAATCGCCCTTGGGCAGCACAAACGGTTGAAAGACCTCAGGCGTTAAATGCCATCATTTCCCTTGGACAACATTTATGGCCAGACTACGTTGGATGTGGCATGTTATCATCACCCTTTGAAAGCATACACGATCACGCGACGTCGAGCGTTGCATGTTACCATCGCCCTTGCACAACACACACGAACGAACGACATCGGGCATGGCATGCAAGCATGGCCCTTGGACACACCACACGGTTGGAAGACTTCGAGTGTGAAATGTCATCATTGACATTTGGCAGCACACAAGGTCGGACGACGACGGTCGTGACATACCATATTCACCCTTGGCTAGCACACACGGTCGAACGACATCGGGCGTCGACCGCTATCATCACCCTTGGACAGGATACATAAGGTCGTACAACTTAGGGCGTGGCATGCAAACATTCTCCTTGGACAACATACACAATTGAACGATGTAGGGCATGGCACATTATAATTGCCTTTGGACTGCACACACGGTCGGACAATGTTGGGTGTGTCAATGTTATCATCGCCTTAGGAAACACACATGGTCGGACGATGTCAGGCGTTAAATTTCATCGTTTCCCTTTGGACAACACACATGGTCGACTGATGTTGAAATGGCATACCATTATCGCCTTTGGACTCCACACACAGATGGATGACGTCAAGATTGCATCATCAAACTTGTGCAGCACACACGATCGGACGATGTCTGCCGTGGTTATAACATCATCGCCCTTCGAAGGCACACACGATCGGACGACAGTAGGCATGGCATGTTATCATCGCCCTTGGAAAGCACACATGATTGGACGACCTAGGGCGTGGCATGTTATCATTGCCCCTTAACAGCACACATGATTGGACAACGTAGGGCGTTGCATGCCCACATGGCCATTGGGCAGCACACACGGTTGGATGACATTGGTCGAGGCATGCCATTATCGCCCTTCTACAGTACACACGTTAAAACAACGTCCAGCGTGACAGGAAATCATCTCCCTTCGGCAGCACACGCTGTTGGACAGCATACACGGTCAGACGACGTGGGGTGTGGCATGCCACCATTGCCCTTGGACATCATACACGGTTGTAAAAAATCGTCCATGGGATCCCATCATCTCCCTTGGAAAGCATACATGATAAGACGACATCGGGCGTGGCATGTTATTATTGTCCCTGAACAGCACAAATGATTTGACCATGTCATATGTTGCATGCCTGCATGTCCCTTGGGCGGCACACATGGTTGAATAACATCATGTTTGGCATGCCATAATCGCCACACGGAAGCACACGCGGTCGGGAACGTCAGCTATGACATGCAATCTTCACCCTTGGACAACACACACGGTGAGACGATGTCGGGCGTTACATGCCATTATCGCCCTTGGAAAGAATAGATGGTCAGACTACGTGAGACGTGGCACGCCATTATGGACCTTAGACAACATACACGGTCATACAACGTCCGACATGACATGTTTTCATTTCCTATAGACAACACACACTATCGGACTACATAGGTCATGGAAATGCTATAATCGCCCTTGGGTAGCACACACGATTAGACGATGTCGTGTGTTAAATTCCATCATTGCCGTTAGATAGCATTTACAGTCGGACTACGTTAGGTGTGGCATGTTATCATCTCCCTTTGATAGCATACACTATCGGACGACGTCAAGCGTGGCATGTTATCATCGTCCTTGGATAGCCCACATGAAAAACGACGAGCATGGCATGCCCGCATGGCTCCTGGGAAGCACACACGGTAGAATGACATCGGGCGTGGCATGACATCATCGCCATTCGGCAGCACATGCGGTCGGACAACTTCGGGTGTGACATGTAATCTTTGACCTTGGATTGCCCTTGGACAGCATACACAGTTGGACGACGTTGGGTGTGGCATTCCATCATAGCCCTTGGAAAGCATACATGATAGGATGACGTCGGGTGTGTTATGCCATCGTTGCCAATAGGAAGCACATGCGGTCGAACGGCGTCAGGCGTGGCATGCCATCATTGCCATTGAGGAGCACACGTGATCGGACAACGTCAGTGTGACATGCCATCTTTTCCCTTGGACAACACACACGGTGGGACAACATCGGGAATGGCATGCCATCATCGCCCTTTGGTAAAATACATGGTCGGATGACATCGAACGTGGCATGACATCATGGTCCTTAGATAGCACAAATAGTAAGACTACGTCATGCATGGCAGGACATCATCGCCCTACGAGAGCAAACATAGTAGGGAGACGTTGAGCATGGCATGTTATCATTACCCTAGGAAAGCACACACGATCATACTACATCATGCGTGGAAACACTATAATCGCAATTGGGAAGCACAAACAGTTGAACGACGTCAGGCGTTAAATGCCATCATTGCCCTTGGACAACATTTATGGCCGACAACGTCATATGTGGCATGTTATTATCACCCTTTGAAAGCATACACGATTAGACGACGTCGGGCAATCATCTCCATTGGGAAGCACACGCCGTCGGACGACATCGCGTGTGAGATGCCATCTTCTCCCTTAGACAGCACACACGGTGGGACGTCATCGGGTGTGCTGTGGAATGTCATTATTGCCCTTGGACTGAATACACGAGAAGACTACGTCGATCTTTGCATTCCATCATAGATCTTGGCCAGCACACACGGTCGGACTTCATCGGGCGTGAAAGACCATCATCGCCCTTGGATAACATACACACAGTCGGACAATATCGAGCGTGAAATCTATCATCGCGCTTTGAGAATATACACGGTTGGAAGATGTCAGGTATGGTATGTTATCATCGCCATTGGAATGCACACACGGTAGGAAGATGTTGGATGTGTCAATGGTATCATATCCCATGAGCTGTTCACACGTTAGGATGATGTCGGGCGTTAAATGCCATCATTGACCTCGGACAGCATACACGATCGGTCTACGTCAGGTGTGGCATGTTATTACAATCGTGGAAATCATACATGATCGGACAACGTCTGGTGTGGTATGCTATAATAGCCCTTGGACATCACACACGATCGAATGACGTCCGGAGTGTCATGCCCTCATATCCCTTGGGCAGCACATACAATAGAATGACGTTGGGTGTGGAATGCCATCATCGCCATTAGGCAACAAACACGGTCAGATGACATCGCGCGTGGCATGACATCATCGCCATTGGGTAGCACACGTGGTCGGACAACTTCAGGTGTGATATGTAATCTTTGACCTTGGATTGCCCTTGGATAGCATATACAGTTGGACGACGTTGGGTGTGGAATGCCATCATAGCCCTTGGAAAGCATACATGGTCGGATGACATCGGGGGTGGCATGCCACAATCGCCATTAGGCAGCACACGCGGTCGAATGGCGACGGGCCTGGCATGCCATCATCTCCATTAAGGAGCACACACAGTCGGACGACGTGAGGTGTGACATGAGATATTTTCCCTTGGAAAATAAACACGGTGGGACAACGTCGGGCATGGCATGCCTTCATCGCCCTTGGATAGAATACATGGTCGGATGACATCGAGCGTGGCATGACATCATGGTGCTTGGACAGCACAAACGGTAAGACAACGTTGGGCATGGCAGGCGAGCATCGCCCTTGGAGAGCATACACAGCAGGGTCGACGTCGAGCATGGCATGTTATCATTGCCTTTGGAAATCACACACGATCGAACTACATCAGGCGTAGAAATACTATAATCGCCCTTGGGCAGCACAAACGGTTGAACGACGTCAGGAGTTAAATGTCATCATTGCCCTTGGACAACATTTATGGCCAGACTATGTCGGATGTGGCATATTATCATCGCCCTTTGAAAGAAACATGATCAGACGACGTTAAGCATGGAATGTTATCATCGCCCTTGGGTAGGACACACGAACAGACGACGTCGGGCATGACATGCATGCATGGCCCTTGGGCACCACACACGGTTTGATGACTTCGGGCGGCAAATGCCATCATTGTCATTGGTAGCACATAAGGTCGGACGACGACGGTCGTGACTTGTCATATTCACCCTTGGACAACACACACGGTGGGAGGAAGTCGGGTGTGGATGGCATCATCACCCTTGGACAACATACACAGGTGGAGTGCGTCAGGCGTGGCATGCCATCATTGCCCTTGGATAAGATACACGGTCGGACGATATCAGGTGTGGCAAGGACATCATCCACCTTACACAGCACACATTGGGTCAAAACACGTAGGGCGTGCCATGCCATCATCGCCCTTGGACAGCATACAAGATTAGACGACATCGATCGTGGTATGTTATCATCGCCCTTGGACTGCAGACCCAGTCGGACGACATTGGGCATTGGAATTTTATCATAGCCCTTGGGCAGCACACATGGTTTAACGACGTAGTGCATTGAATGCCATTATTTCCCTTTCGAATGCACACATGGTCGAATGCTATCAGGTGTAAAATGCCATCATTTCCCTTGGATGACATACACGGTCGGACTATGCTGGGTGTGGCATGTTATCATCGCCCTTGGAAAGCATACACGATTGGAAGACGTCGGGCGTGGCATGTTATCATCGCCCTTTGCCTGCACACATGGTTGAACGACGTCGACCTGGCACACCATCTTCGCCTTTGGGCTGCAAACACGGACTTATGACATCGGGAGTGGCATGCCATCATCTCCATTGGATAGTACACGCCATCGGACAACATTGGGTGTGAAATGCCATCTTCTCCGTTAAACAGCACACACGGTGGGACGTCATCAGGTGTGGTGTGGCATCCAATTATCGTCCTTGGACAGAATACACGATCGTACTAGGTCGGGCTTGGCATGCCATCATAGATTTTGGCAAGCACACACAATCACACTTCATCAGGCGTGACTAACCATTATCGCCCTTGGACAGCATACACACGGTCGGACAATGTCGAGCGTGGCATCTACATAGCCCTTGGACAACATACATAGTTGGAAGACGTCGTGCATTCCATGTTATCATCGCCTTTGCAATGCAAACATTGTAGGACAATGTTGGACGTGACAATGCTATCATCACCCTTGGGCAGTAAACACGGTCGGATGATGTCTGGCGTTAAATGCCATTGTTTCCCATGGATAGCATACATTGTCGGACTACGTCAGGTGTGGCATGTTATTACCGCCCTTGGAAAGCATACATGATCTGACGACATCTTGTGTGGTATGCTATTATCGCCCTTTCACAGAACACACGATCGAAGGATATTGGGCAGCACACGCTGTCCGTGGACGTAACGCATTACACGACATATTCATCCTTGGACAAAACACACGGTGGTTGGACGTCGATCGTGTCATGCCATCATCTCCCTTGGACAGCATACACGATTGGACGACGTCGAGCGCGTCATGCAATTATGACCCTTGGCAGAACACACGGTAAGTCTATGTCGCCCTTGGACAGCACACACAGGATCGGATGATGTCGAGCGTGACATGCCATCATCGACAATGGACATCATACACGGTAGGGCGACGTCGAGCATGACATGTTATCATAGCTCTTGGACAGCACACACGACCGTACTACGTCGCGTTTGCAATGCAATAATCGCCCTTGGGCAGCACACACGGTCGGTTGACGTCGGGCTTGGCATGCCCGCATGGACCTTGGGAAGCACACACGGTCGGATAACATCGAGCTTAGCATGACATCATCGCCATTGGGCTACACACGCGATCCGATTACATCGGGTGTGACATGGCACTTCCCCTTGAAACACCACACACGATAGGACGTCATGGGGCGTGGCTTGCCATCATCGCCCTTGGGCAGCATACACGGTCAAACTACTTAAGGTGTGTCATGCTATCATGGTCCATGGCCAGCACACGCGGTTGTACGATGTCAGGCGTGGCACTCCATTATCTCCCTTGGACAGCATACACACGATCGTACAACGTCGAGCATTGCATCCATCATCGCCCTTGGACAACATACATGATCGGGCGATGTCAGGTGTGGCATGTTATAATCTCCCTTGGACTGCACACAGGATTGAATGTTGTTGGGCATGGAAATGCTATCATTTCCTTTGGGCAGCATACACGGTCGAACGACATCAGACGGTAATTCCATCTTTGGCCTTAGGACAGCACACATGGTCAGATGACGTCGATGTGGCACTCCATCATCGCCCTTGTCTAAAGCACACAATCTAACGACATCGGGCACTCGATGCCATCAGAACACACAGTCGGACGACATTAGGTGTGTCATGCCAGAATGGTCCTTGGGTAGCACACACGATCAGACAACGTCGAGCATGTCATGCCATCATCGCCCTTAGAGAGCACCCACGATCAGACTACATCGAGTGTGGCATCCCATCATTGCCCTTTGAAAGCATACGCGATCGGACGATGTCAGGTGTGGCATTTTATGATCGCTCCTCAACAGCACACAAGATTGAACCATGTAGGGCTTTGCATGCCCGCATGGCCCTTGGGCAGCACATATGGTGTGCTGACATTGGGTGTGGCATGCCATTATCTCCCTTGTGCACACACAAATTCGGACAACGTCAGGAATGACATGTAATCATCGCCCTTGAAAGACACACACGGTCGGATGATGACGTGCGTGACATGCCATCACCCCCTTGGAAAGAATACTCGATCAGACGATATCTGGCGTGGAATGTTATCATCGCTCATGAACAACACACACGATTGGACCACGTAGGGCATTGCATGCCCGCATGGCCCTTGGGAAGAAGACACTGTTAGATTTCATCGGGCGAGGCATGCCATTATCGTCCTTGTGCACCACACACGTTGAAACGATATCTAGCGTTACACGCGATCATCTCCCTTGGGCAGCACACACGGTCGGACAATGTTGAACATTGCATTCCATCATCTCTCTTGGATAGAATACACGGTCAGACGACGTTAGGTGTGGCATGCCATCATCGCCCTTGGACATGATACATGGTTGGAAAAAAATCGGGCATGGCATCCCATTATCGCCCTTGCAAATCATACATGATTGGACGATGTCGGGCGTGGCATGTTATCATCGCCCCTCAATAGCACACATGATTTGACCACGTAGTGCGTTGCATGGCCGCATGTCCCTTTGGTAGCACACACGGTTGGATAAGGTCGAGCATGGCATGCCTTCATCGTCATTAGGTAGCACACGCGGTCGGACGACATCAGGCATGACATGCCATCTTCGACCTTGGACAACACACACAGTGAGACGATGTCGGGCGTGGTAAGCCATCATCGCCCTTGGACATAATACATGGTCGAAATACGTCGGTCGTGGCATGCCATTATGTCCCTTAGACAACATACATGGTCGGAGAACGTCGGGCATGACATGTTATTATTTCCTATAGACAACATAGACAATCGAGACTACATAGGTCATGGAAATACTATAATCGCCCTTGGAAGCAGACACGGTCGGACGACGTCGTACGTTAAATGCTATCATCGTCGTTTGAAAGCATTTACAGTCGGACTACGTTGGATGTGGCAAGTTATCATCGCCCATTGAGAGCATACACGATCGAACGATGTCAGCGTGTCATGTTATCATCGCCCTTGGATAGCACACACGAACAAACGTCCAGCATGGCATGCACGCATGGCCCTTATGTAGCACACACGGTTAGATGACGTCGGAATGGCATGAAATCATTGCCATTGGGTAGCAACACAGTCAGACGACTTTGGGTTGACGTGTAATCTTCGACCTTGGATCGCCCTTTAACAACATACACGGTTGGACGACATTGGGTGTGGCATTCCGTCATAGCCCTTGGAAAGCATACACGATCGGATGACGTCGGGTCTGTTATGCCATTATGGACCTTGGATAGCATACACGATCAAACGTCATCGGGCATGGCATGTTATTATCGCCCTTGGATTGCAGGCATAGTCGGACAACATTGGGTGTTGAAATTTTATCATAGCCCTTGGGCAGTACACATGGTCGAATGACGTAGGCCCTTAAATGCCATTATTGCCCTTTGGAATTCACACATGGTCGGACGATGTCGACATGGCATGCAATCATCGCCTTTGGACAACATACAAGGATGGACGACGTCGGGCGTGGCATGCAATCATCGCCCTTGTGCAACACACACGGTCGGATGATGTCGGCCGTGGAAATGCCAGCATCGCGCTTGGAATGCACACACAATAGGGCAACGTCAGGCATGGCATGCCATCATGGTTCTTGGAAAGCATAGACGATCGGACGACATCGGGCGTGGCATGTTATTATCTCCCTTGTATAGCATACATGGTCGGACGACCTCGGGCATGGTATGCCTGCATGGCCCTTGGGTATCACACACAGTAGTAGGACAACATCGGGCATGGCAATGACATCATCGATATTAGGCAGCACACGTAGTAGGACAACGTTGGGCGTGACAAGCCATCTTTGCCATTGGACAACACAAATGGTGGGACAACATTGAGCATGGCATGACATCATCGCCGTAGGATAGAAAACATGGTCGGACTATGTTGGGCGTGGTATGCCATTATCGCCCTTGTGCAACACACACGTTCGATTGATGTCGGGCGTGACATATCATTATCGCCCTTGGGAAGCACACATGGTCGGACAAATTTGTGTGTGGCATTCCATCATCGCCCTTTGACAACATACACAATCGGACGACGTCGAGCGTGGAATGCCATCGTTGCCATTAGGCCGCTTACACAACACAGGGTCGGACGACGCTATCTTTGCCCTTGGACAGCACACACGATAGTACGACCTCGAGCGTGGCATGGCCGGATGGCCCTTGGGCAGCCAACACGGTCAGATAATGTTGGACGTTGCAATACCATAATCCCCATTAGGAAGAACACGCGGTCAGATGACATCGGGCTTGATATGCCATTTTTTCCCTTAGACAACACAGATGGTGGGATGACATCGAGCGTGGTATGCCATCATCGCCATTGGAAATAATACACAGCTAGACTACGTTGGTTGTGGCATGCCATCATGGCCCTTGGCCAGCACACATGGTTAGACAACATCGGGCGCGGCGGACCATCATCGCCCTTGGACAACATACACAGGGTGGACGACGTCGGGTGTGGTATGCCATCATCGCCCTTGAACATCATACACGGTTCGACAAAGTCGGGCATGGCATCCCATTATAGCCCTTGGAAAGCATACACGATCGAATGACGTCGGGCTTAGCATGTTATCATCGCCCCTTAATAGCACACACAATTAAAAAACACAGGGATTTGCATGCCCCCATGGCTTTTGGGCTACACACACGGTTTGATGACATTGGGCGTGCCATGCCATTATCACCCTTGTGCAGCACACACATTAAGACGATGTTGGGCATGACATGCATTCATCTCCATTCTAAAGCTCATACGGTCGGATGATGTCGTGCGTGACATGCTATCATCACCCTTAGAAAGTATACACGATCGGATGACATCAGGCGTGGCATGTTATAATTGCCCCTTAATAGCACACACGATTGGACAACGTAGGGCGTTGCATGCCCACATGGCCATTGGGAAGCACACACGATTGGATGACATCGGGCAAGGAATGCCATTATCGCCCTTCTACAGCACACACGATAAAACAACGTCCATCGTGACATGCAATCATATCCCATGGGTAGCACACAAAGTTGGACAATGTCAAGCATGGCATTCCATCATCGCTCTTGGACAGCATACACGGTCAGACGACGTGTGGTGTGGCATGCCACCATCGCCCTTTGACATCATACACGGTTGTACAAAATTGTCCATGGGATCCCATCATCTCCCTTGGAAAGCATACATGATAAGACGACGTCGGGCGTGGCATGTTATCATTGTCCCTGAACAACACAAATAATTTAACCATGTAATGTGTTGCATGACTGCATGTCCCTTGGGCAGCACACACAGCTGAATAACGTCGAGCGTGGCATGCCATCATCGCCATTGGGAAGAACACGTGGTCGGACTACGTCAGCTCTGACATGCAATATTT
>JAKWJC010000018.1:0-22063 GCA_027704865.1 Solanum neorickii | reverse complement strand
CCGTGAGGGCCAACCGGATGCATAGAAAAAGATCTTGACGGACGTCCAAAATAAATTTTGGCATTTTAGACGTCGAAATCCGGATCACCTAAAAAATGGTTTGCTATAGCATACGAAATTCATCGAAATGAGGTGTATGCTCACTTCGGGCATTGTTTGACCTTCAAAATGGGTCGTACGGGCCAACCGGATGCATAGATAAGGTCTTGATGGACGTCCACAAAAATTTTTTGCATTTTTCACGTCGGAATCTGGATCACCCAAAAAATGGTTTTCTATAGCACATGAAAATTGTCGAAATAAGGGGTATGCTCGCTTCGAGGCTCGTTTGACCTTCAAAATGGGTCGGACGGGCCGTGAAGGCCAACCGCATGCATAGACAAGGTCTTGGCGGACGTCCAAACAAAATTTTGGCATTTTTGACGTCGGAATCTAGATCACCCAAAAATGGTTTGCCATAGCACACGAAAATCGTCGAAATGAGGTGTATGCTCACTTCGGGGATTGTTTCACCTTCAACATGGGTCGGACGGGCCGTGAGGGACAACCGGATGCATAGACAAGGTCTTGATGGACGTCCACAAAAAAATTTGTCTCTTTTGACGTCGATATCAGGATCACCCAAAAAATGGTTTGCTATAGCACACGAAAATTGTCGAAATGAGCGGTATGCTCGCTTCGGGGCTTGTTTGACCTTCAAAATGGGTTGGACGGGCCGTGAGGGACAACCACATGCATAGACAAGGTCTTGATGGACGTCCACAAAAAAATTTGGCATTTTTTATATTGGAATCCGGATCACCCATAAAATGGTTTGCTATAGCACACGAAAATCGTTGAATTGAGGGGTATGCCCGCTTCGGGGCTCATTTGACCTTCAAAATGGGTCGGACGGGCCGTGAGGACCAACCGGATGCATAGACAAGGTCTTAACAGACGTCCACAAAAAAATTTGACATTTTTGACGTTGGAATACGGATCACCCAAAAAATGGTTTGCTATGGCACACGAAAATCGTCGAAATAAGGGGTATGCTCGTTTCGGGGCTCATTTGTCCTTCAAAATGGCTCGGACGGGCCGTGAGGGCCAACCGAATGCATAGACAAGGTCTTGACGGACGTCCACAAAAAAATTTGGCATTTTTTACGTCGGAATCCAGATCACCCAAAAAATGGTTTGGTATGGCACACGTAAATCATCGAAATGAGGGGTATGCTCGCTACGAGACTCGTTTGACCTTCAAAATGGGTAGGACGAGCCGTGAGGGCCAACTGGATGCATAGACAATGTCTTGAAAGACGTCCATAAAAAAAAATTGGCATTTTTGACATCGGAATCCGGATCACCCAAAAAATGATTTACTATAGCACACGAAAATAATTGAAATGAGAAGTATTCTTGCTTCGGGGCTCGTTTGACTTTCAAAATGGGTCGGACGGCCTGTGAGGACCAACCGGATGCATAGACATGGTCTTTATGGACGTCCACAAAAATATTTGGCATTTTTGACATCAGAATCCGGATCACCCAAAAAATAGTTTGCTATAGGGCACGAAAATCGTCGAAATGAGGGGTATGTTCACTTCAGGGCTCGTTTGACCTTCAAAATGGGTCGTACGGGCCTTGAGGGCCAATCGGATGCATAGATAAGGTCTTGATGGACGTCCACAAAAACATTTGACATTTTTGACGTTGGAATACGGATCACCAAAAAAATGGTTCGCTATAGCACACGAAAATCGTTGAAATAAGGGGTATGCTCGCTTCGGGGCTCGTTTGACCTTCAAAATGGGTTGGACGAGCCGTGAGGGCCAACCGGATGCATAGAAAAAGTTCTTCATGGACGTCCACAAAAAAATTTGGCATTATTTACTTCGGTATCCGGATCACCCAAAAAATGGTTTACTATAGCACACGAAAATCATCGAAATGAGGGGTATGCTCGCTTCGGGGCTCGTTTGACCTTCAAAACGGGTCGGACGGGCGGTATGGCCCAACCGGATGCATAGACAAGGTCTTGACGGATGTCCACAAAAAAAATTTGCATTTTTGACGTCAGAATCCGGATCACCCAAAAAATGGTTTGCTGTAGCACACGAAAATCGTTGAAATGAGGGGTATGCTCGCTACGGGGCTCGTTTGACCTTCAAAATGGGTCGGAAGGGCCGTTAGGGCCGACCGGATGCATAGACAAGGTCTTGACAGACATCCACAAAAAAATTGGCATTTTTGACAACGGAATCCGGATCACCCAAAAAATGGTTTGCTATAGGACACGAAAATCGTCGAAATTAGGGGTATGTTCGCTTCGGGGCTCGTTTGACCTTCAAAATGGGTCGGACGGGCCGTGAGGACCAACCGGATGCATAGACAAGGTCTTGATGGACGTCCACAAAAACATTTGATATTTTTGACGTCGGAATCTGGATCACCTAAAAAATGGTTTTCTATAGCACATGAAAATCGTTGAAATAAGGGGTATGCTCGCTTCGGGGCTCATTTGACCTTTAAAATGGGTCGTACAGGCCGTGAAGGCCAACCGCATGCATAGACAAGTTCTTGACGGACGTCCAAAATGTTTTTGGCATTTTTGACGTCGGAATCCGGATCACCCAAAAAATGGTTTGCTATAGCACACGAAAATCATCGAAATGAGGTGTATGCTCACTTCGGGGCTCGTTTGACCTTCAAAATTGGTCGGACGGGCCGTGAGGGACAACCGGATGCATAGAAAAAATTCTTGACGGACGTCCACAAAACAATTTGGCATTTTTGATGTCGGAATCCGGATCACCAAAAAAATGGTTTGCTATAGCACACGGAAACTGTCGAAATGAGGGGAATGCTCGCTTCGAAGCTCGTTTGACCTTCAAAAAGGGTCGGACGGGTCGTGAGGGCCAACCTAATGTGTAGACAAGGTCTTGACGGACGTCCACAAAAAAATTTGGCATTTTTTACGTCAGAATCCGGTTCAACCAAAAAATGGTTAGCTATAGCAGACGAAAATCATTGAAATGAGGGGTATGTTCGCTTCGGGGATCGTTCGACCTTCAAAATAGGTCGGACGGGCCGTGAGGGTCAACCGGATGTGAAGATAAGGTCTTGACGGACGTCCACAAAAAAATTTGGCATTTTTTACGTCGGAATTCGGATTACCCAAAAAATGGTTTGGTATAGCACACAAAAATCATCGAATTGAGGGGTATGCTCGCTTTGGGACTCGTTTTCAAAATGGTTTGGACGGGCCGTGAGGGCCAGTAAGATGCATAGACAAGGTCTTGAATGACGTCCACAAAAAATTTTTGCATTTTTGGAGTCGGAGTCCGGATCACCCAAAAAATGGTTTGCTATAGCACACGAAAATCATCGAAATGAGGTGTATGCTCACTTCGGGGCTCGTTTAACCTTCAAAATTGGTCGGACGGGCCGTGAGGGACAACCGGATGCATAGAAAAAATTCTTGACGGACGTCCACAAAAAAATTTGGCATTTTTGATGTAGGAATCCGGATCACCAAAAAAATGGTTTGCTATAGCACACGGAAACTGTCGAAATGAGGGGAATGCTCGCTTCGAAGCTCGTTTGACCTTCAAAATGGGTCGGACGGTTCGTGAGGGCCAACCGGATGTGTAGACAAGGTCTTGACGGACGTCCACAAAAAAATTTGGCATTTTTTACGTCGGAATCCGGTTCACCCAAAAAATGGTTTGCTATAGCAGACGAAAATCATTGAAATGAGGGGTATGTTCGCTTCGGGGCTCGTTCGACCTTCAAAATAGGTCGGACGGGCCGTAAGGGCCAACCGGATGTGAAGATAAGGTCTTGACGGACGTCCACAAAAAAATTTGGCATTTTTTACGTCGGAATTCGGATTACCCAAAAAATGGTTTGGTATAGCACACGAAAATTGTCAAAATGAGGCGTATGCTCGCTACGGCACTCGTTTGACCTTCAAAATGGGTCGGACGAGCCGTGAGGGCCAACTGGATGCATAGACAAGGTCTTAAAGGACTTCCATAAAAAAATTTGGCATTTTTGACGTCTGAATCCGGATCACCCGAAAAATGGTTTACCATAGCACATGAAAATAATTTAAATGAGGGGTATGCTTGCTTCGGGGCTCGTTTGACCTTCAAAATGGGTCGGACGGCCCGTGAGGACCAACCGGATGCATAGACATGGTCTTGACGGATGTCCACAAAAAAATTTGGCATTTTTGACGTCAGAATCCGGATCACCCAAAAAATAGTTTGCTATAACACACAAAAATTGTCGAATTGAGGGGTATGCTCGCTTCGGGGCTCGTTTTCAAAATGGTTTGGACGGGTCGTGAGGGCCAATAAGATGCATAGACAAGGTCTTGACGGACGTCCACAAAAAATTTCGCATTTTTGACTCGGAGTCTGGATCAACCAAAAAATGGTATGCTATAGGACATGAAAATCATCGAAATAAGGGGTATGTTCACTTCAGGGCTCGTTTGACCGTCAAAATGGGTCGTACAGGACGTGAGAGCCAATCGGATGCATAGACAAGGTCTTGATGGACGTCCACAAAAACATTTGACATTTTTGACGTTGAAATACGGATCACCCAAAAAATGGTTTGCTATAGCACACAAAAATCGTCGAAATAAGGGGTATGCTCACTTCGGGGCTCGTTTGACCTTCAAAATGGGTCATACGGGCCGTGAGGGCCAACTGCAGGCATAGAAAAAGTTCTTCATGGACGTCCAGAAAAAAATTTGGCATTATATTCTTCGGTATCCGGATCACCCAAAACATGGTTTCCTATAGCACACGAAAATCGTGGAAATGAGGGGTATGCTCGCTTCGGGGCTCGTTTGACCTTCAAAATGGGTCGGACGGGCGGTAAGGCCCAACCGGATGCATAGACAAGGTCTTGACGGACGTCCACAAAAAAATTGGCATTTTGACGTCAGAATCCGGATCACCCAAAAAATGGTTTGCTATAGCACACGAAAATCATTGAAATGAGGGGTATGCTCGCTACGGGGCTCGTTTGACCTTCAAAATGGGTCGGACGGGCCGTTAGGGCCAACCGGATGCATAGACAAGGTCTTGACAGACGTCCACAAAAAAATTGGCATTTTTGACGTCGGAATCCGGATCACCCAAAAAATGGTTTGCTATAGCACACGAAAATCGTCGAAATTAGGGGTATGTTCGCTTCAGGGCTCGTTTAACCTTCAAAATGGTTCGGACGGGCCGTGAGGGACAACCGGATGCATAGACAAGGTCTGGATGGACGTTCACAAAAACATTTGACATTTTTTACGTCGGAATCTGGATCACCCAAAAAATGGTTTTCTATAGCACATGAAAATCGTTGAAATAAGGGGTATGCTCGCTTCGGGGCTCGTTTGACCTTCAAAATGGGTCGGACAGGCCGTGAAGGCCAATCGCATGCAAAGACAAGGTCTTGACGGACGTCCAAAAAAAATTTGGCATTTTTGACGTCGGAATCCGGATCACTTAAAAAATTGTTTGCTATAGCACACGAAAATCATCGAAATGAGGTGTATGCTTACTTCGGGGCTCGTTTGACCTTCAAAATGGGTCGGACGGGCCGGGCCGTGAGGGACAACGGGATGCATAGAAAAAATTCTTGACGGACGTCCACAAAAAAATTTGGCATTTTTGATGTCGGAATCCGGATCACCAAAAAAATGGTTTGCTATAGCACACGAAAACTGTCGAAATGAGGGGTATGCTCGCTTCGAAGCTCGTTTGACCTTCAAAATGGGTCGGACGGGTCGTGAGTGCCAATCGGATGTGTAGAAAAGGTCTTGACGAACGTCCACAAAAAAATTTGGCATTTTTTACGTCGAAATCCGGTTCACCCAAAAAATGGTTTGCTATAGCACACGAAAATCGTTGAAATGAGGGGTATGTTCGCTTCGGGGCTCGTTGGACCTTCAAAAAAGGTCGGACGGGCCGTGAGGGCCAACCGGATGTGATGACAAGGTCTTAACGAACGTCCACAAAAAAATTTGGCATTTTTTACGTCGGAATTAGGATCACCCAAAAAATGGTTTGCTATAGCACACGAAAATTGTCGAAATGAGGCGTATGCTCGCTACGGGACTCGTTTGACCTTCAAAATGGGTCAGACGAGCCGTGAGGGCCAACTGGATGCATAGACAAGGTCTTAAAGGACTTCCATAAAAAAATTTGGCATTTTTGACTTCGGAATCCGGATCACCCGAAAAATGGTTTACCGTAGCACACGAAAATAATTGAAATGAGGGGTATGCTTGCTTCGGGGCTCGTTTGACCTTCAAAATGGGTCGGACGGCCCGTGAGGACAAACCGGATGCATAGACATGGTCTTGACGGATGTCCACAAAAAAATTTGGCATTTTTGACGTCGGAATCTGGATCACCTAAAAAATGGTTTTCTATAGCACACGAAAATTGCCGAAATGAGTGGTATGCTCGCTATGGGGCTCGTTTGACCTTCAAAATGGGTTGGACGAGCCGTGAGGGCCAACCGGATGCATAGACAAGGTCTTGACGGACGTCCACAAATATTTTTTGCATTTTTGACGTCGGAATCCGGATCATCCAAAATATTGTTTGCTATATAGCACATGAAAATCATCGAAATGAGGGGTATGCTCGCTTCGGGGCTCGTTTAATATTCAAAATGGGTCGGATGGGCCATGAGGGCCAACCGGATGAATAGACAAGGTCTTGACAGACATCCACAAAAAAATTTGGCATTTTTGACGTCGGAATACGGATCACCCAAAAAATTATTTGCTAGAGCACACGAAAATTGTCGAAATAAGGGGTATGCTCGCTTCGGGGCTCGTTTGACCTTAAAAATGGGTCGGATAGACCGTGAGGGCCAACCAGATTCATAGGAAAGGTCTTGACAGACGTCCACAAAAAAATTTGGCATTTTTGACGTTGGAATACGGATCACCCAAAAAATTGTTTGCTAGAGCACACAAAAATCGTTGAAATGAGGGGTATGCTCGCTTCGGGGCTCGTTTGACCTTCAAAATGGGTTGGACGGGCCGTGAGGGCCAACCAAATGCTTAGACAAGGTTTTGAAAAACGTCCACCAAAAATTTGGCATTTTTGACGTCGGAATCCGGATCACCCAAAAAATGGTTTGCTATAGCACACGAAAAATGTCGAAATGAGGGGTATGCTCGCTTCGAGGCTCGTTTGACCTTCAAAATGGGTCAGACGGGCCGTGAGGGCCAACCGGATGCATAGAAAAAGTTCTTCATAAACGTCCACTAAAAAATTTGGCATTTATTATGTCGGTATTCGGATCACCCTAAAAATTGGTTTCCTATACCACACGAAAATCGTCGAAATAAGGCGTATGCTCGCTTCGGGGCTCGTTTGACCGTCAAAATGGGTCGGATGGGCCGTAAGGGACAACCGGATGCATAGAAAAATTTCATTATGGACGTCCACAAAAAAATTTGGCATTTTTGATGTCGGTATCCTGATCACCCATAAAATGGTTTGCAATAGCACACGAAAATAAGCGAAATGAGGGGTATGTTCTCTTCGGGGCTCGTTTGACCTTCGAAATGGGTCGGACGGGCTGTGAGGGCCTAGCGGATGTATAGACAAGGTCCTGAAGGACGTTTACAAAAAAAGTTGGCATTATTGACGTTGGAATTCGGTTCACCCAAAAAATGGTTTGCTATAGCACATGAAAATCGTTGAAATGAGGGGTGTGCTCGCTAAGGGGCTCGTTTGACCTTCAAAATGGGTCAGACGGGCCGTTAGGGCCAACCGGATGCATAGACAAGGTCTTGACAGACGTCCACAAAACAATTGGCATTTTTGACATCAGAATCTAGATCACCCAAAAAATGGTTTGCTATACCACATGAAAATTATCAAAATGAGGGGTATGCTCGATTCGGGGCTCGTTTGACCTTCAAAATGGGTCAGACGGGCCATGAGGGCCAACTAGATGCATAGACAAGGTCATGATGAACGTCCACAAAAAAATTGGATTTTTGACGTCGGTATTCGGATCACCCAAAAAATGGTTTGCAATAGCACATGAAAATCGTCGAAATGAGGGGTATGCCCGCTTCGGGGCTCGTTTGACATTTAAAATGGGTCAGACGGGCCGTGAGGGCCAACCGGATGCATAGACAAGGTCTTGAAGGACGTCCACAAAAAAATTTGGTATTTTTGACGTTGGAATCCAGATTAATAAAAAAATTGTTTCCTATAGCACATGAAAATCATCGAAATGAGGGGTATGCTCGCTTCGGGGCTTGATTGACCTTCAAAATGGGTCGGACAGGCCGTGAGGACCAACCGGATGCATATACAAGGTCTTGACGGACGTCCACAAAAAAATTTGGCATTTTTGACGTCGGAATCCAGATCACCTAAAAAATTATTTGCTAAAGCACACAAAAATCGTCGAAATAAGGGGTATGCTCGCTTCGGAGCTCGTTTGACCTTTAAAATGGGTCGGACGGACCGTGAGGGCCAACTGGATGTATAGACAAGGTCTTGACGGACGTTTTAAAAAAAAATTGGCATTTTTGACGTTGGAATACGGATCACCCAAAAATGGTTTGCTAGAGCACACGAAAATCGTTGAAATGAGGGGTATCCTCGCTTCGGGGCTCGTTTGACCTTCAAAATGGGTCAGACGGGCTGTGAGGGACAACCGGATGCATAGACAAGGTCACGAAGGACGTCCACCAAAAATTTGGCATTATTGACGTCGAAATCAGGATCACTAAAAAAATGGTTTGTTATAGCACACGAAAATTGTCGAAATGAGGGGTATGCTCGCTTCGGGGCTTGTTTGAGCTTAAAATGGGTCGACGGGCCGTGAGGGCAACCCAGATATATACAAGGTCTTGACGGACGTCCACACAAAAATTGGGCTTTTTTGACGTCAGAATCCGGATCACACAAAAACTGGTTCGCTATAGCAAACGAAAATCGTCGAAATGAGGGGTATGCTCGCTTCGGGGCTCGTTTGACCTTTAAAATGGGTCGGACGTGCCGTGAGGGCCAACCGTATGCTTAGACAAGGCCTTGACGGATATCCACAAAAAAAATTGGCAATTTTGACGTCGAAATCCGAATCACCCAAAAAATGGTTTGCTATAGCACAAGAAAATTGTCAAAATGAGGGGTATGCTCGCTTCGGGGCTCGTTTGACCTTCAAAATGGGTCGGACAGGCCGTGAGGGCCAACCGGATGCATAGAAAAAGTTCTTCATGGACGTGCACTAAAACAATTGATATTTTTGACGTCGAAATCCGGATCACCCAAAAAATGGTTTCCTATAGCTCACGAAAATCATCGAAATGAGGGGTACGCTCGCTTCGGGGCTCGTTTGACCTTCAAAATGGGTCAGAAGGTCCGTGAGGACCAACCGGTTGCATAGACAAGGTCCTAACGGACGTCCACAAAAACATTCTGCATTATTGACGTTGGAATCCGGATCACCCAAAAAATGGTTTGCTATAGCACACGAAAATTGTCGAAATGAGGGGTATGCTTGCTTCGAGGCTTGTTTGAGCTTCAAAATGGGTCGACGGGCCGTGAAGGAAACCCAGATATATACAAGGTCTTGACGGACGTCCACACAAAAATTGGGCTTTTTTGACGTCGGAATCTGGATCACACAAAAACTGGTTCGCTATAGCACCCGAAAATCGTCGAAATGAGGGGTATGGTCGCTTCGGGGCTCGTTTGACCGTTAAAATGGGTCGGACGTGCCGTGAGGGCCAACCGTATGCTTAGACAAGGTCTTGACGGATGTCCACAAAAAAATTGGCATTTTTGACGTCGAAATCCGAATCACCCAAAAAATGGTTTGCTATAGCACACGAAAATTGTCGAAATGAGGGGTATGCTCGCTTCGGGGCTCGTTTGACCTTCAAAATGGGTCGGACAGGCCGTGAGGGCAAACCGGATGCATAGAAAAAGTTCTTCATGGACGTGCACAAAAACAATTGAAATTTTTGACGTCGGAATCCGGATCACCCAAAAAATGGTTTCCTATAGCTCACGAAAATCGTCGAAATATGGGGTACGCTCGCTTCGGGGCTCGTTTGACCTTCAAAATGGGTCAGAAGGTCCGTGAGGACCAACCGGTTGCATAGACAAGGTCCTGACGGACGTCCACAAAAACATTTGGCATTATTGACGTCGGAATCCGGATCACCCAAAAAATGGTTTGCTATAGCACACGAAAATTGTCGAAATAAGGGGTATGCTCGCTTCGAGGCTCGTTTAACCGTCAAAATGGGTCGGACGGGCCATAAGTGCCAACCGGATGCATAGACAATGTCTTGATGGACGTCCACAAAAAAAATTGGCATTTTTGACGTCAGAATCAGGATCACCCAAAAAATTGTTTGCTATAGCACACGAAAATCGTCGAAATGAGGGGTATGTTCGCTTCAGGGCTCGTTTGACCTTCAAAATGGGTCGGACGGGCCATGAGGGCCAACCGGATACATAGAAAAAGTTCTTGACGGACGTCCACAAAAAAATTTCACATTTTTGACGTCGGAATCTGGATCACCCAAAAAATTGTTTTCTATAGCACATGAAAATCGTCGAAATAAGGGGTATGCTCGCTTCGAGGCTCGTTTGACCTTCAAAATGGGTCGGACGGGCCGTGAAGGCCAACCGTATGCATAGACAAGGTCTTGACGGACGTCTTAAAAAATTTGGCATTTTTGACGTCGGAATCCGGATCACCCAAAAATGGTTTGCTATAGCACACGAATATCGTCGAAATGAGGTGTATGCTCACTTCGGGGATCGTTTGACCTTCAAAATGGGTCGAACGGGCCGTGAGGGCCAACCGGATGCATAGACAAGGTCTTGATGGACGTCCACAAAAAAATTTGTCTCTTTTGACGTCGGAATCTGGATCACCCAAAAAATGGTTTGCTATAGCACACGAAAATTGTCGAAATGAGCGGTATGCTCGCTTCGGGGCTTGTTTGACCTTTAAAATGGGTTGGACAAGCCGTGAGGGCCAACCGGATGCATAGAAAAGGTCTTGACAGACGTCCACAAAAAATTGGCATTTTTGACGTCGGAATCCGGATCACCCAAAAAATGGTTTGCTATAGCACACGAAAATCATCGAAATGAGGTGTATGCTCACTTCGGGGCTCGATTGACCTTCAAAATGGGTCGGATGGGCCGTGAGGGCCAACCGGATGCATAGACAAGGTCTTGATGGACGTCCACAAAAAAATTTGGCATTTTTTATGTTGGAATCCGGATCACCCAAAAAATGGTTTGCTATAGCACACGAAAATCGTTGAATTGAGGGGTATGTTCGCTCTGGGGCTCGTTTGACCTTCAAAATGGGTCGGATGGGCGGTGAGGGCCAACCGGATGCATAGAAAAAGTTCTTGACGGACGTCCAAAATAAATTTTGGCATTTTAGTCGTCGGAATCCGGATCACCCAAAAAATGGTTTGCTATAGCACACGAAAATCGTCGAAATGAGGGGTATGCCCGCTTCGAGGCTCGTTTTACCTTCAAAATGGGTCGGACGGGCCATGAGGGCCAACCGGATGCATAGACAAGGTCTTGACGGACGTCCACAAAAAAATTGGCATTTTTGTCGTCGGAATCTGGACCACCCAAAAAATGGTTTGCTATAGCACACGAAAATCGTTGAAATGAGGGGTATGTTCGCTTCGGGGCTCGTTTGACCTTCAAAATGGGTCGAACGGGCCGTGAGGGCCAACCGGAAGCATAGAAAAACGTCTTGACGGACGTCCACAAAAAATTTGGCATTTTTGACGTCGGAATCCGGATCACCCAAAAAATAGTTTGCTATAGCACATGAAAATCGTCGAATTGAGGGGTATGCTCGCTTCGGGGCTCGTTTTCAAAATGGTTTGGACGGGCCGTGAGGGCCAATCAGATGCATAGACAAGGTCTTGACGGACGTCCACAAAAATTTTTTGCTTTTTTGACATCGGAGTCCGGATCACCCAAAAAATGGTTTGCTATAGGACACCAAAATCCTCGAAATGAGGGGTATGTTCACTTCATGGCTCGTTTGACCTTCAAAATGGGTCGTACGGGCCGTGAGGGCAAACCGGATGCACAGACAAGGTCTTGATGGACGTCCACAAAAACATTTGACATTTTTGACATTGGAATACGGATCTCCCAAAAATAGTTTGCTACATCACACGAAAATCATCGAAATATGGAGTATGCTCGCTTCGGGGCTCGTTTGACCTTCAAAATGGGTTGGACGGGCCGTGAGGGCCAACCGGATGCATAGAAAAAGTTCTTCATGGACGTCCACAATAAAATTTGGCATTATTTACGTCGGTATCCGGATCACCCAAAAAATGGTTACTTATAGCACACGAAAATCGTCGAAATGAGGGGTACGCTTGCTTCGGGGCTCGTTTGAACTTCAAAATGGGTGGGACAGGCCGTAAGGCCCAACCGGATGCATAGACAAGGTCTTGACGGACGTCCACAAAAAAAATTGGCATTTTTGACGTCAGACTCCGGATCACCCAAAAAATGGTTTGTTATAGCACACGAAAATCGTTGAAATGAGGGGTATATTCGCTTCGGGGCTCGTTTGACCTTAAAAATGGGTCGGACGGGCCGTTAGGGCCAACCGGATGCATAGACAAGGTCTTGACAGACATCCACAAAAAAATTTGGCATTTTTTACGTCGGAATCCGGATCACCCAAAAAATGGTTTGCTATAGCACACGAAAATCGTCGAAATGAGGGGTATGCTCGCTAGGGGACTCGTTTGACCATCAAAATGGGTCGGACGAGCCGTGAGGGCCAACTGGATGCATAGAAAACGTTTTAAAGGATGTCCATAAAAAAATTTGGCATTTTTGACGTCGGAATCCGAATCACCCAAAAAATGGTTTACTATAGCACACGAAAATCATCGAAATGAGGGGTATGCTCGCTGCGGGGCTCGTTTGACCTTCAAAATGGGTCGGACGGCCCTTGAGGACCAACCGGATGCATAGACATGGTCTGAACGGACGTCCAAAAAAAATTTGCCATTTTTGACGTCGGAATCCGGATCACCCAAAAAATGGTTTGCTATAGCACACGAAAATCGTCGAAATAAGGGGTATGCTCGCTTCGGTGCTCATTTGACCTTCAAAATGGGTCGAACGGGCCGTGAGGGCCAACCGGATGCATAGAAAAAGTTCTTGACGGACGTCCAAATTAAATTTTGGCATTTTCAACATCGAAATCCGGATCAGCCAAAGAATGGTTTGCTATAGCACACGAAAATCGTCGAAATGAGGGGTATGCCCGCTTCGGGGCTCGTTTGACCTTCAAAATGGGTCGGACGGGCCGTGAGGGCCAACCGGATGCATAGACAAGGTCTTGACGGACGTCCACAAAAAAATTGGCATTTTTGACGTCGGAATCCGGATCACCCAAAAAATAGTTTGCTATAGCACATGAAAATCGTTGAAATGAGGGGTATGTTCGCTTCGGGGCTCGTTTGACCTTAAAAATGGGTCGGACGGGCCGTGAGGGCCAATCGGATGTGTAGACAAGGTCTTGAAGGATGTCCACAAAAAAATTTGGCATTTTTTACGTTAGAATACGCATCACCAAAAAAATGGTTTGCTATTACACACGAAAATTGTCGAAATGAGGGGTATGCTCGCTAGGGGACTCGTTTGACCTTCAAATTGGGTCGGACGATCCGTGAGGGCCAACTGGATGCATAGACAACGTCTTAAAGGACGTCCATAAAAAAAATTGGCATTTTGTGACTTCGGAATTTGGATCACCCAAAAAATGGTTTACCATAGCACACGAAAATCATCGAAGTGAGGGGTATGCTCGCTTCGGAGCTCGTTTGACCTTCAAAATGGGTCGGACGGCCCGTGAGGACCAACCGGATGCATAGACATGGTCTTGATTTGGACGTCCACCAAAAAATTTGGCATTTTTGACGTCAGAATCAGGATCACCCGAAAAATAGTTGGCTATAGCACACGAAAATCATCGAATTGAGGGGTATGCTCGCTTCGGGGCTCGTTTTAAAAATGGTTTGGACGGGCCGTGAGGGCCAATCGGATGCATAGACAAGGTCTTGACGGACGTCCACAAAAAAATTTGGCATTTTTGACGTCGGAGTCCGGATCACCCAAAAAATGGTTTGCTATAGGACACGAAAATCGTCGAAATGAGGGGTATGTTCACTTCAGGGCTCGTTTGACCTTCAAAATGGATCGTACGGGCCGTGAGGGCCAACCGGATGCATAGACAAGGTCTTGATGGACGTCCACAAAAACATTTGACATTTTTGACGTGGAATACAGATCACCCGAAAAATGGTTTGCTATAGCACACGAAAATCGTCGAAATGAGGGGTATGCTTGCTACGGGGCTCGTTTGACCTTCAAAATGGGTTGGACGGGCCATGAGGGCCAACCATATGCATAGACAAGGTCTTGACGGACATCCATAAAAAAATTGGCATTTTTGACGTCGGAATCTGGATCACCCAAGAAATAGTTTGCAATAGCACACGAAAATCATCGAAATGAGAGGTATGCTCACTTCGGGGCTCGTTTGACCTTCAAAATGGGTTGGACGGGCCGTAAGGGCCAACTGAATGCATATACAAGTTCTTGACGGACGTCCACAAAATTTTTTTGCAATTTTTGACGTCAAAATCTGGATCATCAAAAAAATGGTTTGCTATAGCTTACGAAAATCATCAAAATGAGGGGTATGCTCGCTTCGGGTCTCGTTTGACCTTTAAAATGGGTCGGACGGACAATGAGGGCTAACCAGATGCATAGACAAGGTCTTGACGGACGTCCACAAAAAAATTTGGCATTTTTGACATCAGAATCTAGATAATCCAAAAAATGGTTTGCTATAGCACATGAAAATCATCGAAATGAGGGGTATGCTCACTTCGGGGCTCGTTTGACCTTCAAAATGGGTCGGACGGGCCGTGAAGGCCAACCGCATGCATAGACAAGGTCTTGAAGGAAGTCCAAAATTTTTTTTGGCATTTTGGACGTCGGAATTCGGATCACCCAAAAAATGGTTTGCTGTAGCACACGAAAATCATAAAAATGAGGGGTATGCTAACTTTGGGGCTCGTTTGACCTTCAAAATGGGTCGGACTGGCCGTGAGGGCAAACGAGATGCATAGAGAAGGTCTTGATGGACGTCCACAATAAAAATTGGCTTTTTTGACATCGGAATCCGATCACCCAAAAAATAGTTTGCAATACCACATGAAAATTGTCGAAATGAGGGGTATGCTCGCTTCGGGGCTCGTTTGACCTTCAAAATGACTCAGACGGGCCATGACGGCCAACTGGATGCATAGAAAAAGTTCTTGACGGACGTCCACAAAATTTTTGGCATTTTTGATGTCGGAATCCGGATCACCAAACAAATGGTTTCCATTAGCACACAAAAATCGTCGAAATGAGGGGTATGTTCGTCTCGGGGCTCGTTTGACCTTCAAAATGAGTCGGACGGGCCGGGAAGGCCAAACTGATGCATAGACAACGTCTTGACGGACGTCCACAAAAAAATTGGCATTTTTGACGTCGAAATCCGGATAACCCAAAATATGGTTTGCAATAGCACACAAAAATCGTCGAAATGAGGGGTATGTTCGCTTTGGGGCTCGTTTGACCTTCAAAATGGGTCGAACGGGCCGTGAAGGCCAACCGCATGCATAGACAAGGTCTTGACGGACGTCCAAAAAAAATTTGGTATTTTTGACGTCAGAATCCGGATCACCCAAAAAATGGTTTGCTATAGCACACGAAAATCATCGAAATGAGGTGTATGCTCACTTCGGGGCTCGTTTGACTTTCAAAATGGATCAGACAGGCCGTGAGGGCCAACCGGATTCATAGACAAGGTCTTGATGGATGTCCACAAAAAATTTGTCTCTTTAGACGTCGGAATCTGGATCACCCAAAAAATGGTTTGCTATAGCAAACGAAAATGGTCGAAATGAGGGGTAAGCGCGCTTCGGGGCTCGTTTGACCTTCTAAATGGGTCGCACGGGCCGTGAGGGCCAACCGGATGCATTGACAAGGTCTTGAAAGACGTCCACAAAAAAATTGGCATTTTTGACGTTGGAATCCGGATCACCCAAAAAATGGTTTGCTATAGCACACGAAAATCGTTAAAATGAGGGGTATGTTTGCTTCGGGGCTCGTTTAACCTTCAAAATGGGTCGGAAGGGCCGTGAGGGCCAACTAGATGTGTAGACAAGGTCTTGACGGACGTCCACAAAAAAAATTGGCATTTTTACATCGAAATCCGGATCACCAAAAAAATGGTTTGCTATAGCACACGAAAATCGTTGAAATGAGGGGTATGTTCGCTTCGGGTCTCGTTTGACGTTCAAAAATTTTTTGGCATTTTAGACGTCGGAATATGGATCACCCAAAAAATGGTTTGCTATAGCACAAGAAAATCGTTGAAATGAGGGGTATGCTCGCTACGGGACTCATTTGATTTTAAAAATGGGTCGGACGTGTCTTGAGGGCGAACTGGATGCATAGACAAGGTCTTAAAGGACGTCCATAAAAAATTTGGCATTTTTGACGTCGGAATCTGGATCACCCAAAAAATGGTTTACTATAGCACACGAAAATCATCGAAATGAAGGGTATGCTCGCTTCGGAGCTCGTTTGACCTTAAAAATTGGTCAGACGGGCCGTGAGGGCCAACCGTATGCATAGAAAAGGTCTTGACGGACGTCCAAAAAAAATTTGGCATTTTAGACGTCGGAATCTGGTTCACCCAAATAATGGTTTACTATAACACACGAAAATCGTCGAAATGAGGGGTATGCTCGCTTCGGGGCTCGTTTGACCTTCAAAATGGGTCGGACGGCCCATGAGGACCAACCGGATGCATAGACATGGTCTTGACGGACGCCCACAAAAAAATTTGGCATTTTAGACATCGGAATCCGAATCACCCAAAAAATGGTTTGCTATAGCACACGAAAATCGTCGAAATGAGGGATATGCCCGCTTCGGGGCTCGTTTGACCTTCAAAATGGGTTGGACGGGCCGTGAGGGCAAACCGGATGCATAGACAAGGTCTTAACGGACATCCACAAAAAATTGGCATTTTTGACGTCGAAATCCGGATCACCCAAAAAATGGTTTTCTATAGCACACGAAAATCGTAGAAATGAGGGGTATGTTCGCTTCGGGGCTCGTTGACCTTAAAAATGGGTCGGACGCGCCGTGAGGGCCAATCGGATGTGTAGACAAGGTCTTGAAGGACGTCCACAAAAAAATTTGGCATTTTTTACGTCAGAATACGGATCACCCAAAAAATGGTTTGCTATAGCACACGAAAATCGTCGAAATGAGGGGTATGCTCGCTAGGGGACTCGTTTGACCTTCAAAATCGGTCGGACGAGCCGTGAGGGTCAACTGGATGCATAGACAATGTCTTTAAGGACGTCCATAAAAAAATTAGGCATTTTTGACGTCGGAATCCGAATCACCCAAAAAATGGTTTACTATAGCACACGAAAATCATCGAAATGAGGGGTATGCTCGCTTCGGGGCTTGTTTGACCTTCAAAATGGGTCGGACGGCCCATGAGGACCAACCGAATGCATAAACATGGTCTTGAAGGACGTCCACAAAAAGATTTGGCATTTTTGACGTCAACATCCGGATCACCCGAAAATAGTTTGCTATAGCACACGAAAATTGTCGAATTGAGGGGTATGCTTGCTTCGGGGCTCGTTTTCAAAATGGTTTGGACGGGCCGTGAGGGCCAATCAGATGCATAGACAAGGTCTTGATGGACGTCCACAAAAAAATTTTGCATTTTTGACGTCGGAGTTCGGATCACCCAAAAAATGGTTTGCTATAGGACACGAAAATCGTCGAAATGAGGGGTATGTTCACTTCTGGGCTCGTTTGACCTTCAAAATGAATCGTACGGGCCGTGAGGACCAACTGGATGCATAGACAAGGTCTTGATGGACGTCCACAAAAACATTTGACATTTTTGACGTTGGAATACACCCAAAAAATGGTTTGCTATAGCACACGAAAATCGTCGAAATGAGGGGTATGCTCGCTACGGGGCTCGTTTGACCTTCAAAATGGGTCGGATGGGCCATGAGGGCCAACCAGATGCATAGACAAGGTCTTGACGGACATCCATAAAAAAAATTTGGCATTTTTGACGTCGGAATCTGGATCACCCAAAAAATAGTTTGCAATAGCACACGAAAATCGTCGAAATGAGAGGTATGCTCACTTCGGGGCTCGTTTGACCTTCAAAATGGGTCGGACGGGCCGTGAGGGCCAACCGAATGCATAGACAAGTTCTTAACGGACGTCCACAAAAAAATTTGGCATTTTTGACGTCGAAATCTGGATCATCCAAAAAATGGTTTGCTATAGCTTACGAAAATCATCGAAATGAGGGGTATGCTCGCTTCGGGTCTCGTTTGACCTTTAAAATGGGTCAGACAGATAGTGAGGGCTAACCAGATGCATAGTCAAGGTCTTGACGAACGTCCACAAAAAAATTTGGCATTTTTGATGTCGGAATCTGGATAATCCAAAAAATGGTTTGCTATAGCACATGAAAATCGTCGAATTGAGGGGTATGCTTGCTTCGGGGCTCGTTTTCAAAATGGTTTGGACGGGCCGTGAGGGACAATCAGATGCATAGACAAGGTCTTGATGGACGTCCACTGTAAAAATTGGCTTTTTTGACATCAGAATCCGATCACCCAAAAAATGGTTTGCTATACCACACGAAAATTATCGAAATGAGGGGTATGCTCCCTTCGGGGCTCGTTTGACCTTCAAAATGACTCGGAATGGCCGTGAGGGCTAACCGGATGCATAAAAATAGTTCTTGACAGACGTCCACAAATTTTTTTGGCATTTTTGATATCGGAATCCAGATCACCAAACAAATGGTTTCCTTTAGCACAAAAAAAACATCGAAATGAGGGGTATGCTCGTCTCAGGGCTCGTTTGACCTTCAAAATGGGTCGGACGGGCCGTCAAGGCCAACCAGATGCATAGACAACGTCTTGACGGACGTCCACCAAAAAATTAGCATTTTTGACGTCGAAATCCGGATCACCCAAAAAATGGTTTGCTATAGCACACGAAAATCGTTGAAATGAGGGGTATGTTCGCTTCGGGGCTCGTTTGACCTTCAAAATGGGTCGGAAGCTCCTTGAGGGCCAACCAAATGTGTAGACAAGGTCTTGACGGACGTCTACAAAAAAAATTGGCATTTTTTACGTCGAAATCCGGATCACCCAAAAATTGGTTTGCTATAGCACACGAAAATCGTTGAAATAAGGGGTATGTTCGCTTTGGGGCTCGTTTGACCTTCAAAATGGGTCGGACGGGCCGTGAGGGACAAGCGTATGCATAGAAAAAGTTCTTGACGGACGTCCAAAAAAATTTTGGCATTTTAGACGTCGGAATATGGATCACCCAAAAAATAGTTTGCTATAGCACATGAAAATCGTTGAAATTAGGGGTATGCTCGCTACGGGACTCGTTTGATTTTAAAAATGGGTCGGACGAGCCATGAGGGCCAACTGGATGCATAGACAAGGTCTTAAAGGACGTCCATAAAAAAATTTGGCATTTTGACGTCGTAATTCGGATCACCCAAAAAATGGTTTACTATAGCACACAAAAATTATCGAAATGAGGGGTATGCTCGTTTTGGGGTCGTTTGACCTTCAAAATGGGTCAGACGGGCCGTATGGGCCAACCGGATGCATAAACAAGGTCTTGACGGACGTCCACAAAAAAATTTGGCATTTTTGACGTCGGAATCTGGATCACCAAACAAATGGTTTCCTTTAGCACACGAAATGAGGGGTATGCTCGCTTCGGGGCTCATTTGACCTTCAAAATGGGTCAGATGGCCTGTGAAGGCCAACCGTATGCATAGACAAGGTCTTGACGGACGTCCAAATTTTTTTTATGGATTTTTGGATGTCGGAATTCGGATCACCCAAAAAATGGTTTGCTGTAGCACACGAAAATCGTCGAAATGAGGGGTATGCTCACTTCGGGGCTCGTTTGACCTTCAAAATGGGTCGGACGGGCCGTGAGGGCCAACCGGATGCATAGAAAAATTTCTTGATGAACGTCCACAAAAATTTTTGGCATTTTTGATGTCAGAATTCGGATCACCAAACAAATGGCTTCCTTTAGCACACGAAAATCATCGAAATGAGGGGTATGCTTGTTTCAGGGCTCGTTTGACCTTCAAAATGGGTCGGACGGGCCGTGAAGGCCAACCGGATGCATAGACAAGGTCTTGATGGACGTCCACAAAAAAATTGGCATTTTTAAAGTCAGAATCTGGATAACCCAAAAATGGTTTGCAATAGCACACGAAAATCATCGAAATGAGGGGTATGTTCGCTTCGGGGCTCGTTTGACCTTCAAAATGGGTCGGACGGGCTGTGAGGGCTAACCGGATGTATAGACAAGGTCTTGAAGGACGTTTACAAAAAAATTTGGCATTTTTGACGTCAGAATCTAGATCACCCAAAAAATGGTTTTCTATAGCACACGAAAATCGTCGAAATGAGGGGTATGCTCGCTAAGGGGCTCGTTTGACCTTCAAAATTGGTTGGACGAGCCGTGAGGGCCAACCGGATGCATAGACAAGGTCTTGACGGACGTCCAGAATTTTTTTTTGCATTTTTGACGTCGGAATTCGGATCATCCATAAATTGTTTGCTATATAGCACATGAAAATCATCGAAATGAGGTGTATGCTCACTTCGGGGCTCGTTTGACCTTCAAAATGGGTCGTACGGGCTGTGAGGGCCAACCGGATGCATAGACGGATGTCCTCAAAAAAATTTGGCATTATTGATGTCGGAATCCGGATAATCAAAAAAATGGTTTGCTATAGCACATGAAAATCGTCGAAATGAGGGGTACGCTCGCTTCGGGGCTTGTTTGACCTTCAAAATGGGTTAGACGGGCCGTGAGGACCAACCAGATGCATAGACAAGGTCTTGACAGACGTCCACAAAAAAATTTGGCATTTTTGACATCAGAATCCGGATCACCCTAAAAATGGTTTGCTATAGCATACTAAAATCGTCGAAATGAGGGGTATGCTCGCTTCGGGGCTCGTTTGACCTTCAAAATAGGTCGGAAGGTCCGTGAGGACCAACCGGATGCATAGACAAGGTCCTGACGGACGTCCACAAAAACATTTGGCATTTTTGACGTCAGCATCCGGATCACCCAAAAAATGGTTTGCTATAGCACACGAAAATCATCGAAATAAGGGGTATGCTCGCTTCGGGGCTCGTTTGACCTTCAAAATGTGTCGGACGGGCCGTGAGGGACAACCGGATGCATAGAAAAAGTTCGTCATGGACGTCGACAAAAAAATTTGGCATTTTTGATGTCGGTATCCGCATCACCCAAAAAATTGGTTTCCTATAGCAAATGAAAATCGTCGAAATAAGGGGTATGCTCGCTTCAGGGCTCGTTTGACCGTCAAAATGGGTCGGACGGGCCGTATGGGCCAACCAGATGCATAGACAAAGTCTTGATGGACGTTCACAAAAAAATTGGCATTTTTGACGTCAGAATCCGGATCACCCAAAAAATGGTTTGCTATAGCACACGAAAATCGTCGAAATGAGGGGTATGTTCGCTTCAGGGCTCGTTTGACCTTTAAAATGGGTCGGACGGGCCGTGAAGGCCAACCGGATGCATAGAAAAGGTTCTTGACGGACGTCCACAAAAAAATTTCGCATTTTTGACGTCGGAATTTGGATCACCCAAAAAATGGTTTTCTATAGCACATGAAAATCGTCGAAATAAGGTGTATGCTCACTTCGGGCCGTGAAGGCCAACCGCATGCATAGACAAGGTCTTGACGGACGTCCAAAATTTTTTTGGCATTTTTGACGTCGCAATCCGGATCACCAAAAAATGGTTTGCTATAGCACACCAAAATCATCGAAATGAGGTGTATGCTTACTTCGGGGCTCGTTTGACTT
>JAKWJC010000017.1:0-42201 GCA_027704865.1 Solanum neorickii | reverse complement strand
GATGTTATCATCTCCCATGGAAAGAATACACGGTTGGACGATGTCGGGCATTCCATGTTATCTTCGCCCTTGGACATCACACACGATCGGAGAATGTCGGGCGTGGCATGCCCGCATGTCCCTTGGGCGGCACATATGGTTGGATGATGTCAGGCGTGGGATGTCATTATCACCTTTGGAAAAAATACATGGTGGACGAGATCGTGCGTGCTATGACATCATCGCCATTGGGAAGCACACACAGTCGGATGACATCGGGCATGACATGCCATCTTTGGTCTTGGACAGCACACACGGTGGGACGATTTCGGCATGGTATATCATCATCGCACTTGGAAAGCATATACGGTTGGAGAACGTCAAGCGAGGTATGCCATCATGGCCCTTGTCAAGAACAAACGGTCGAACAACGTCGGGCGTTGAAGTCCATCATCAGCCTTGAACAACGTTGACATGGTCGAACAACGTCGGGCGTGGCATACATTCATCGCCCTTCAACAACATATACAGTCAGACGATGTTGCGCATGGCATGTTATCATCGACCATGGAATACACACACCATCTGACGACGTTCGGAATGGCAAAGATATCATCTCCCTTGGGCACCACGCACAGTCGTACGTCGTCGGGCATTAAATGCCATCATTGCCTTTTGGACAGTATACATGGTCGGATGGCGTCGAAATGGAATGCCATTATCGCGTTTGGACTGCACACACTTACGGAAGACGAAATGTGTGGCATGCCATCATCGCCCTTGGAATACACACACGGTCGGATGATGTCAGGAATGTCATGCTATCATCGCAATTAGACAGCATACACACGGTCGAACTATGTCAGGCGTGGCAGGAATTCATCACCCTTAATAAGTATACACATGGTCGCACGATGTCGGGCATATAACGTAATCATCGCTCTTAGATAGAATACACATTTGGACGATGTCAGGAATGACATGTTATCATCAACCTTGGAAAGCACACACGATCGGACTACGTCAGCCTTGGTAGTGCTATAGCGCCCTTGGGCAGCACATACAATCTGATGACGATGGGCGTTAAATGTGATCATTGCGCTTGGAAAATATACATGGTCGAACTACGTCAAGTGTGACATATTATCATTACCCTTGGAAAGTACACGTGATCGGACGATGTCGGGCGTTACAAGTTATCATCACCCTTGGAAATCAAAAATGATCGTACGATGTCGGGCGTGGCATGCCCGCATGGCCCTTGGGCGGCACACATGGTCTGATGACGTCAGGTGTGGGATGCCATAGTGGGACGAGATCGTGCCTGTTATGTAATCATCGCCATTGGGAAGAACAAGTGGTGTGGATGACTTCGGGCGTGACATGCCATCTTTTCCCTTGGACAACACACACGGTTGGACGACTTTTGCATGGTATGCCATCATCACACTTGGACAGCATATACGGTTGGAGAACGTCAGGTGAGGCATGCCATCATGGCACTTGGTCAGAACACACAGTCGAACGACGTCGAGGGTTGCAGGACATCATCGACCTTGAACAACATTGACAGGGTCCAATAACGTCTGGCGTGGCATACCATCATCGCCCTTGGACAACATACCCAGTGGACGATATTGGGCTTTGCATGTTATCATCACCCTTGGACTATACACACGGTCGGACGACGTTGAGCATGGTAATGCTATCATCGCCCATGGGCACCACACAAAGTCGGACTTCATAAGCCGTTAAATTCTATCATTGCCCTTTAGACAGTACACACGGTCGGACGACGTCGACATGGCATGCTATCATTGCCATTGGATTGCACACACAGACGGACGACGTTGGGCACGACATGAAATCATCGCCCTTGTGCAACATACACAATCGGATGAAGTCTAGCGTAGCATGCCATCATGGCACTTGAACAACACAAACGGTCGTACTAAGTCGGGCGTGGCATGCCATCATCGCCCTTTGATATCAAATATGGTAGAACTACGTAGGGCGTGGCATGCCATCATCGGCCTTGGAATGAACACACAGTCGGATGATCTCAACCATGGTATGCCATCATCGCAATTGGACAACATACAGAAGGTATAACGACGCCGGGCGTGGCATAAATCATCGCCCTTGGAAAATACACATGATCGGACGACGTTAAGCGTGTCATGCCCACATAGCCCTTTTGTAGTACACATGGTCTAATGACGTCAGACGTGGTTATCCATCATCGCAATTGTGTAGCACACGTGGTCGAACGACATCTCGTGTGTCATGCCCTCGTGGACATTGGCCAGCACACCCGGTCGAACGACGTCTGCTATCGCATGCCATCGTGGCCCTTGGCCAGCACACACGCTTAGATGACTTTTTCAATACTATCATCGCCCTAGGGTAGCATAAACGGTCGGCCGACGTCGGGCATCAAATGTAATCATTGCCCTTTGGAAAACACACGCGGTAGGACGACGTCGACGTGGCTTGCCATCATCACCTTTTGACTACACACATGGATAGTCGACGTCGTGTGTGACATGCCATTATTGCCCTTATACAGCACACACGGTCGAACGACGACAGGCATTAGATGCCATCATTGATCTTAAACAACACACACGGTCGAATGACGTCGGACGTGGCAATCCATCATCGCAATTGTGCAGCACACGTGGTCGAACGACATCTCGCGTGGCATGCCCTTACTGACCTTGGCCAGCACACCCAGTCAAATGACGTCTCGCATGGCATGCAATCGTGGCTCTTGGCCAGCATACACGGTTAAACGACGTTTGCCAATGCTATCATCGCCCTTGGGTAACATACACGGTGGGACGATGTTGGGCATCAAATGTTATCATTTCCCTTTGGAAAACACACACGGTAGGACGACATCGACGTGGCATGCCTTCATCGCCTTTTAACTACACACATGGATTGTCGACGTTGTGTGTTACACGCCATTGTTGCCCTTGTGCAGCACACACGGTCGAACAACATCGGGCATTAGATGCCATCATTGCTCTTAGACAACACACACGGTCGGATGACATCGAGCGTAGCATGCCATCATCGCCGTTTGACGGCTTACATTATAAAAATATATCGTCCGTGGCTTTCCATTATCTCCCTTGGAAAGCACACACCGTCAGGCAATGTCGGGAATGGAATCGCATCATCACCCTTGGAAAGCATACACGATCGGAGGACATCGAGCATGGCTTATTATCATCACCCTATGACTGAACACATGATTGGACCACCTAGGGCGTTAAAAGCCCACATGGACCTTGGGCAGCACACATGGTCTGATGACGTCGGGCGTGGCATGCAATTATCGCCCTCGTGCAGCACACACGTTCGGACGACGTCAAGCATGACATGCCATCATCGCCCTTGGGCAGCACACACGGTCGGACAATATCCGGCGTGGCATTCCATCATCACAATTTGACATTGTAAATTGGGTCGGACAATGTCGGGCGTGGCATGCAATCATCGCCTTTATACAACATACCATATAAGACGAAGTCAGGCATGCCATGCCATTATCGCCCTTGTGAAACACCCACAATCAGACGTAGTCAGGCGTGGCATGACATCATTGCCCTTGGGCCGCATACATGGTCGAACAACGTCGGGCGTGGCATTCCATCATTGCCCTTATATAACATAGATAGTAGTCTGATGTCATGCGTGTCATGTTATCATCTCCCATGGTTAGCACACACGGTGAGATGACGTCGTCCATGGCAAGCCATCATCACACTTGTACAGCACACAGTATTAGAATACGTCGGGCAGGGCATGACATCATGTCCCTTGGGCAGCATACATGGTCGGACGACGTCGACCGTGCCAATGTCATCATCGCCCTTGATATGCAAACACGGTCTAACTACATCAGGCGTAGCATACCATTATCGCCCTTGGAAAGCATACACGATTGGACGATGTTGGGCACGGTATGTTATCAATGTTCTTGAAGAACACACACGATCGAAAGATATCGGGCGTGTCATTCCTGCATGGACCTTTGGCAGCACACATGGTCGGATGATGTCAGGCATGGAATGCCATAATCTACATTGGGCAGCATGCTTGACGACGTTGAGCGTGACATGCAATCTTCTCCATTGGACTGCACACACAGTAGGACGACGTCGGGCGTGACTTGCCAGCATCGCCCTTGGACAACATATACGGTCGGACTACTTCAGACGTGTCATCCCATAATTTCCCTTGGACAACATAGACAAGGACAAACGACGTCGGACATGGCTTGCCATCATCGCTCTTGGAAAGCATACACGGCCACACAATGTTGGGCGTTGCAATGCTACGATCGCCCCTTGGCAGGACACACGGTAGAACTACTTAGGGCGTTTAATGCCATCATTGCCCTTTTGACAGCACACACAGTCTAACGACGTCTATGTGGCATGACATCATCACCTTTGGATTGCACACACGGACGAACAACATCGGGCATGGCATGCTCGCATGGACATTGGGCAGAACACACAGTCGGATGACATCGGGCGTGGAATGACATCATCGCCATTAGGAAGCCCACGTAGTAAGATGACGTCGGGCGTGTCATGCCATCTTCACCCTTGTAACTCACAAACGGTGGGACAACATCGCGCATGGCATGCCATCATCGCCCTTGGATAGCATACACTGTCAGACTATGTCAGGCGTGGCATGCTATCATGGACTTTGTCCAGCACATATGGTAGGACGAGATCGGGCGTGGCAGGCCATCATCGCCCTTGGACAACATACACAGCCTCGGACACGTCGGGCGTGGCATGCCATCATCGCCCTTGGACAGCACACACGGTCAGACAATGTCGAGCGGGGCATCCCATCATCATATTGGAAAGCATACACGATCAGACGATGTCGGCATAGCATGTTATGATCGCCCTTGGACTGATTACACAATTGGATCACGTAGGGTGTGGCATGTTTGCATGGCCCATGGGCTGCACACATGGTCGGATGAGGTCGGGCCTGGCATCCCATTATCACCTTTGTGCATCACACGTGTTCGGACGACGTGGGGCGTGACATGCAATCATAGCCCTTTGGAAGCACACACAGTCGGACGACGTAAGTCGTGGATTTCCATCATCTCCCTTGGAAAGCATACACGGTCGAAGGACGTCAGGTGTGGCATGCCATCATTGACCCTGGACAGGAGTTACAGTCGTACAACATCGAACGTGGCATGTCATCATCGCCCTTGGGTAGCACACACAGTCGAATCACGACGGGCGTTAGATGTCATCATTACCCTGGGGCAGCACACACAGTCGAACTACGTCAGGCGTGGCCTACCATTATCGATCATGGTTGTCTTATTCGTACTAATCTAATATAGCTTCTCGATTTTCCAATCTTATTGTACTAGTCTTTCATTTTAATCTTAATACGGCATGAAGGATATTAGTTTTCTAATATTCATTTATATTATTATCTACAAATAAAAATTTAACAATATTTTTTAAAAAATTAGCAAAACAAAATTAAGGATATGACCACGTAGATCTCAAAAAATATGCAGAATAATTTTTTTTGTGTAAAATGGATATTCGACCCAAAGAATCAATCATTTGAAGTTTCACAAAATAAAAGATTGAAACTCAAGAAAAGTAGTTTTAAATATGTGATATTTCAAACGACCATAACATTTGACTCACATGTCCGATTGAGGCATTTTTTTCTCACACGTCCAGTGTTGGATGCCATCATCGCCATTGGGCAGCACATGTTGTCGGACGACGTTAGGCCTGACATGCCATCTTCGGCCATTGACAACATATACTGTGGGACGATGTCGGGCGTGGAATGATATCATCGCCCTTGGAAAACATACACGGTTGGACAACATCGAGCGTGGAATGCCATAATGGCCCTTGGACAACACACACGGTCCGACTGCGTCAGGCGTGGCAAGAAATCATCGCCTTTGCAAAGCATACACAGGTTCATATGAAGTGGTGCGTGGCATGTCATCATCTACCTTGGACAAAATACATGATCGGACGATGTCTGGCATAACATTTTATCATTGCCCATGGATATCCCACACCATCGAACTACGTCGGGCTTGGTAATTCTATAATAACTCTTGGGCAGAAAAAATAGTCGGACGACATTGGGTGTTAAATATCGTCATTTCCCTTTGACCGCATACACGGTCGAACTATGTTGGGTGTGATATGTTATCATCGCTCTGGGAAAGCATGCATGATCGGATGACGTCGGGCGCGACATTCTCGCATGGCCCTTGGGCAACACCCACTGTCGGATTACGTCATGCGTGGAATGCCATCATTGCCCTTGGACTGACGAGACATTCACATGGCCCTTTGGACCACTTAGGGTTGTGGGACACATGGCCCTTTGGCAGCAAACCTGGCTAGCACATGGTTAGATGAGGTCGGGCGTGGCATGCCATTATCGTCCTTGTGTAGCACACACGTTACGACGATGTCGGGCATGACATGATATCATAGCCCTTAGAAGCACAGAGGGTCGAACGACGTCGGGCTTGGCTTTTCATCATCGCCCTTTGGATAGCTTACATGGTCAGACGACATCGAGCGTGGCATGCCATCATGGCCCTTTCACAACACACATGGTCAGACTACGTCAGGCATGGTAGGCATTCATTGCCCTTGGGAAGCATACATGGTCATCGAATGTTATCATTGGCCTTGGATTGAATACACGGTCGGATGACGTCAGGAATGACATAATATCACCCCCTTTTGACAGCCCACACGATCGGACTACGTAAGCCTTGGCAATGCTATAATCGCCCTAGGGCAGCACACACAGTCGGACGACGACGGGCGTTAAATGTTATCATTGCCTTGGAAAATAGACATGGTAGGGATACATCGGGTGTGACATTTTATCATCACCCTCGGAAAGAATACATGATCGGACGATGTAAGGCGTGGCATATTATCATCGCCCTATGACTGAAAATATGATTGGACCACATAGGGCGTTACATACCCACATGGCCCTTGGGCAGCACACACGGTCAAATGACGTCAGGCGTGGCATGCCATTATCGTTTCGTGCAACACACACGTTCGGATGACGTCAGGCATGACATGCCATCATCGTCCTTGGGCAACACACATGGTCGGACGATGTCGGGCATGGCATGCCATCATCGCCCTAGGAAAGAATACTCATTCGAACGATGTCGGGCTTGGCATGCCATAATCGCCCTTAAAAAACATACATGGTCGGACTACGTCGAGTGTGGCATGTCATTTTCTTCTTTGGAATTAACACACAGTCGGAGGATATTGGGTGTGGCCTGACATCATCGCAATTGAATTGCATACATTGGGTAAGACAATGTCGGGCGTCGCATTCCGTCATCACCCTTGGACAGCATACACGATCAGACAACATCGCGGATGCCATGCCATTATCAACCTTGGGAAGCACACATAGTAGGATGATAACGGGCGTGGCCTGCCATCATTGCCCTTGGGTAGCACATACTGGTGTGTAATGTCAGGCGTGGCATGCCATCATTGCCTTTGGACAACACTGACGGTCGTACGACCTTAAGTGTAGCATGTTATCAACGCCCATGGTAAGCGCACACAGTCTGACGATATAAGCCGTGGCAATGGCATCGTCGCCTTTTGAGAACCCACAAAATCGGATTACGTTGGTCTAGTCATGACATCATGGCCTTTGGGAAGCACACACAGTTGGAGGACATTGTCTGTGGAAATGCCATCATCGCCCTTTGAATGCACACATGGTCGGATGATGTCGGGTTTGACATTCCATCATTGCGCTAGCAAAGCATACTTAATCAGGTGACGTCGGCCGTGGCATGTTGTCATTGCCCTTTGACAGCACAAACGATTTGACATCATCTGGCGTGGCATGCCCACATGGCCCTTGGGTACCACACACGGTTGGATGACATCGCGCTTGGCATATATAATCTAAATTGGGCAGAACACGTGGTTTAATAACGTCGAGCATGACATTCCATCATTGCCCATGGACAACACACACGATAGGATGACATCGGGCGTGGCATGTAATCATCGTCCTTAAACAACATACATGGTCGCACTACATCGGGCATATTATTCCATCCTGGCCCTTAGCCAGCACACACGATCAGACGATGTCGGGCGTGGAAGGCCATCATCACCCATGGATATCATACACAAAGAGGGATGACGTCAGGCGTGACTTGTTATTAATTCCCTTGGACTGCACATTCGTTCGAAAACCAATGGTTGTGGCAAAGCTATCATCGCCCTTGGTCAGCACATACAGTTTGACGAAGTAGGGCGTTAAACGCCATTTTTGCCTTTTGTAAATCACACACAGTCAGACGACATCGACGTGGAATGTCAACATCGCATTTGTGTTGTACGCACGGACACACAATGTTGTGAGTGTCATGCCATCATCGCCCTTGTACAACACAAATGGTCGGACGATGTTGGGATTTAGATGTCATCATCTCCCTTGGACAACACACACTATCGTACGACATAAGGCGTGGAATGCCAGCATGGTCCTTGGAAGCACACACGGTATGACGACATCCAGCGTGGCATGCCCTCATCGCTTTTGTACTGCACATATAGTAGGACGACATTGGGCATGGCATGCCCAAATGGCCCGTAAAAAACAATCTCGGATGACGTCGGGTATTACATGCCATCATCGCACTTCTGAAGCATACATGGTCAGGCGACGCCTGGTGAAGGCATGCCATCTCGCCTTTCCATAGTAAACACGGTCGGACAACATCGAGCGTGGCATGCCATCATCGCCCTTGGAGAGCACACTTGATTGCACTACGTCAGGCATGGCATGCCATCATCGCACTTGGGCAGCACACACGGTTAGACGACGTCAATCCTGGCATTCCATCATCGCCCTTAGAAAGCATACACAATAAGACAACGTTGGGCATGGCATGTTATCATCACCCATGGCCAGCACACATGATTGGATCACGTAGAGTGTGGCATGCCCGCATAGCCCTTGGGCAGCACACACGGTCGGACTACGTCATGTGTAACATGCCATCACCACCCTTGAGCAGCACACATGGTTGGAAGAAGTGCATGGCATGCCATCATCGATAATGATTGTTACATTCCTATTAATATAATATATCCTCTAAATTCCCATCCTCTTTTACTAGTCTTTTATTTATATCATAATACGACATGAAGCATATTACCTTTCTAGTTTTAAATTTATAATTATCTATAGAAATAAAAATAAAATAAAATTTTTTAAAGAAAAAGCTATAACAAATTAAGGATATGACCACATAGATCTCCAAAAAATATGAATAATAAAAAAAAACGCGTCAAAAGGATATTTGATCCCGAAGTTTCAATTATTTGATGTTTTACCAAATCAAAGATTGATACTCCAAAAAAGTAATTGTAAATTTGTGAAATTTCAAACGGCCATATTTTTTGAATTGGATGTCCTATTGAGGAAATTTTTTTTCTCAATATGGTTATATTTTTTAGATTTATGTGAACAAACTTCCAAGTGCAGTTTGGATGAGCCAATTTTTCGAAAAACATCCTTTTACCCATTCAATTTTAAAGAAAATTGTAATTCTTTATTGCTACAAATCTGATAAAAGAAAATAGATTTTTGAGTTTGAAATACCTTGGTAAAACATATGAGTATGTCAATTTTATTGTTAGATGATAAATTTTATGAGAAAAAGCTTTTATCTTGTTCAATTTTACATTTCCCTAATTTTGCACACACAGTAAGACGACGTCGAGCGTGGCATGCCATCATCTCCCTTAGACAACTCACAAGATCGGACTACGTCACGCGTGGCATGCCATCATGGACTTTGGGCAACAGATACGGTCAAATGACGTCGGCTGTGGCTATGCCATTATCTCTCATGGAATGCACACACGGTCAGAATACGTCGGGTGTGGCATGCCATTATCGCCCTTGAAAATCATACACAATCGGACGACATAAGGCGTGTCATCTGATCATCGCACATTGACAGCACACATTATTGGACGACGTTGGGCATGGCATGTTATCGTCGTTCATTAACACCAATCATGATCGGATGACGTCTGGCATGGCATGCCTGCATGGCCCTTGGGTAACATACACGGTCGGATGATGTTTGGCGTGGCATGCCATCATCCCCATTAGGCAAGACACAAAGTTGAACGACCTCAGGCGTGACATACCATCTTTGCCCTTTCACACATTGTGGGACGGCATAGGGCGTGGCATGTCATCATCACCATTGGAAAACATACACGGTCGGATGACATCGAGTGTGGCATACTATCTTCGCCTTTGGAAATCATACATGGTCTTACAATGTCAGGCATGGGATATTTTCATCGTCCATGGACAACACACACGATCGGACTACGTCGGATGTGGAAACACTATAATGGCCTTTGGGCAGCACACAATGTCAGCTAACATCGTCTGTCAAGTGTCATCATTGCCCTTGTACAGCATACAAGGTCGAACTACATCGGGTGTGGCATGTTATCATCACCCTTAGAAATCAGACACGATCGAATAACATTGTTTGTGGCATGTTATCATTGTACTAGGACATCACACACGATCAGATGATGTCAGGTGTGGCATGGCCGCATGACCCTTTGTCATAACACACAATCGGATGACGTCGGACATAGCATACCATCATTTCCATTGGGCCGCACTCATCGTCACACGATGTCAGACGTGACATGCCATCTCCATTGAATAGCACACATGGTGAATGACGTCGGGCGTGGCATTGCATCATCTCCCTTTAACAACATACACAATGAGACTTTGTCAGGCGTGTCATGCCATCATTGTTCTTGGCAAGCACACACGGTAGCACGATGTCGGCCATTGCAACACCATCATTGCTCATTCAATGCACACAGGGTGGAATGACGTTAGGCATGCCATGCCATCATCGCCCTAGAAAAGCATTCACAATTAGATGACATCGGCTGTGGCATGTTATCATCGCCCTTTGACAGCATACACAATCGGATGAAGTCGGGCGTGGCATGCTCTTATGACCCCTAGGCATCACACATGATAAGATGAAGTCGGGCGTAGCTTACCATCAACACCATTACGCAGCACATGTTGTGGGATGACATAAGGCATGGCATTCCATAATCACCATTGGGCAGCACATGCGGTTGAACAACGTCAGGTGTGACATGCAATGTTTGACTTTGGATAGCACAGACGCTGGTAAAACATTGGGCGTGGAATATCATCATCGCCTTTGGACAGCTTACATGGTCAGACGACGTCGAGCATGGCATGCCATTATGGCCCTTGCATAGCACACACGGGCAGACTACATGAGGCATGGCATGCATTCATCGCCCTTGGGAAGCATACCTAGTCATGGAATGTTATCATCCCCCTTGGATAGAATACACGCTAAGATGATGTCAGGAATGAAATGATATCATCTCCCTTGGAAAGCCCACACGATCGAACTACGTCAACCTTCGAAATGCTATAATCGCCCTTGGGCAGCACACACAATCGGACGACGACGGGCGTTAAAAGTTATCATTGCCCTTGGACAGCATACACGGTCGAACTACATCGAGTGTGGCATGTTATCATCGCCCTTAGAAATCATACACGATCGAATGACATTGTGTGTGGCATGTTATCATTGCACTAGGATAGCACAGACTATCGGATGATGTCAGGCGTGGCATGGCCGCATGCCCCTTTGTCATAACACATGGTCGGATGACGTCGAACATAGTATACTATCATTTCCATTGGTCAGCACTCGTCGTCAAACGATGTCAAACGTGACATGCCATCTCCCTTGGATAGCACACATTGTGAACGATGTCGGGGGTTGCATGCCTTCATTGCCCTTTGACAACATACACAGTCAGACTATGTCAGGCGTGTCATGCAATCATTGCTCTTGGCAATCACACACAGTCGCACGATGTTGGCCATTGCAATGCCATCATTGCTCAATCAATGCACACAGGGTCGAATGATGTTAAGCTTGCCATGCCATCATCGCCCTAGAAAAACATTCACAATTAGATGACGTCGGCTGTGGCATGTTATCATCGCTATTTGACAACACACACAATCAGATGAAGTCGGGTGTGGCATGCTCTTTTGGCCCCTAGGCATCACACACGATAAGATGAAGTCGGGCGTAGCTTACCATCATCACCATGACGCAGCACATGTTGTGGGACAATGTAAGGCATGGCATTCCATAATCACCATTGGACAGCACACGCGGTTGAACAACGTCAGGTGTGACATGCAATCTTTGACTTTGGATAGCACACACGCTGATAAAACATTGCGCATGGAATAACATCATCGCCTTTGGACAGCTTACATGGTCGGACGACGTCGAGCATGGCACGCCATCATGGCCCTTGCATAGCACACACGGTCGGACTACATCAGGCATGGCAAACATTCATCGCCCTTGGGAAGCATACATGTTCATGGAATGTTATCATCCCCCTTGGATAGAATACACGCTCAGACGATGTCAGGAATTAAATGATATCATCTCCCATGTACATCCCACACGTTCGAACAACGTCAACCTTGGAAATGCTATTATCGCCCTTAGGCAGCACACACAGTCGGACGACGACGGGCGTTAAAAGTGATCATTGCGCTTGGACAATATACATGGTCGGACTATATCGGGTGTGTGACGTTATCATCTCCTATGGAAAGAATACACGACTGGACGATGTCCGGCATTACATGTATCATCCCCCTTGGACATCACACACGATCGGAGGTTGTCGCGCGTGGCATGCCCGCATGTCCATTGGGAGACACATATGGTAGGATGATGTCAGGCTTGGCTTGTTATTATTGTCCTTGGACTGCACATACGTTCGGAAACCATTGGGTGTGGCAATGCTGTCATCGCCCTTGCGAAGCACACACAATTTGAAGAAGTAGGGCGTTAATTCCCATTATTGCCTTTTGTAAAGCACACACGGTCAACCGACATCTACGTGGTATGACAACATCGCATTTGTGTTGTACACACGGACACACAATGTCGTGAGTGACATGCCATCATCGCCCTTGTACAACACAAACGGATGGACGATGTTTGGATTTAGATGTCATCATCGCCCTTGGACAACACACACGATCGTACGATATTAAGCATGGCATGCCAGCATGGTCCTTTGCAGCACACATGGTCGGACGACATCGAGCGCGGCATGCCCTCATCGCCTTTGTACTGCACATATAGTAGTACGACATTGGGCGTGGCATGCCCAAATGGACCGCAACAAACAATGTCGGACAACGTCGAGTATTACATGCCATCATCGCACTTCTGAAGCCTACATGGTCAGGCGACGCCTGGTGAAGGCATTCCATCTTGCCTTTGGACAGCAAACACGGTCGGACGACACCGAGCGGGCGCGCCATCATCGCCCTTGGAGAGCACACATGATTTCACTACGTCAGGCATGACATGCCATCATCGCACTTGGACAGAACACACGGTTAGATGACGTCAAGCGTGGAATTCTATCATCGCCCTTAGAAAGCATACTCGATCGGACGACGTTGGGCATGGCATGTTATCATCACCCTTGGACAGCACACATGATCGGATCACGTAGAGTGTGGCATGCCCGCATGGTCCTTGGGCAGCACACACAGTCGGACTACGTTGTGTGTAACATGCCATCACCACCCTTGAGCAGCAAACATGGTTGGAAGACGTAGTGCATGGCATGCCATCATCGATCATGATTGTTACATTCCTACTAATATAATATATCTTCCAAATTTTCCCATCCTGTTTTATTAGTCTTTAATTTTAATCATAATACGACATGAAGAATATTACCTTTGTAGTTTTAAATTTATATTTATCTATATAAATAAAAATAAAATAAAATTTTTTTTAAGAAAAAGCTATACCAAATAAAGGATATAACCACATAGATCTCCAAAAAATATGAATTAAAAAAAAACGCGTCAAAAGGATATTTGATCCCAAAGTTTTAATTATTTGATGTTTCACCAAAACAAAGATTGATACTCCAAAAAAGTAATTGTAAATTTGTGAAATTTCAAACGGCCATAACTTTTGAATTGGATGTCCTATTGAGGAAATTTTTTTTCTCAATATGGTTATATTTTTTAGATTTATGTGAACAAACCTTCAAGTGAAGTTTGGATGAGCCGATTTTTCGAAAAACATCTTTTTCCCCGTTCAATTTAAAAGAAAATTGTAATTCTTTATTGCTACAAATCTGATAAAAGAAAATAGATTTTTGAGTTTGAAATACTTTGGTAACACATCTGAGAATGTCAATTTTAAAGTTATATAATAAATTTTAAAAGAAAAAGCTTTTATCCCTTTCAATTTTACATTTCCCCTAATTTTGAACACACGGTAGGGCGACGTCGAGCGTGGCTTGCCATCATTGCCCTTGGACAACTCACACGATCGGACTACGTCATGCGTTGCATGCCATCATGGACTTTGGGCAACAGAGACGGTCAAATGACATCGGTTGTTGCGATTCCATTATCTCTCATGGAATGCACACACGGTCAGAATACGTCGGGTGTGGCGTGCCATTTTCTCCCTTTAAAAGCATACACGATAGGACGACAAAAGGCGTGTCATGTGATCATCGCACATTGACAGCACACATTATTGGACGACGTTTGGCATGGAATGTTATCGTTGTTCATTAACACCAATCATGATCGGATGACATCGGGCATGGCATGCCTGCATGGCCCTTTGGAAGCACACACGGTCGGATGACGTTTGGCGTGGCATGCCATCATCCCCATTAGGCAAGACACAAAGTTGAACGACCTTAGGCGTGACATACCAACTTTGCCCTTATAGTGGACACATTGTGGGACGACATAGGGCGTGACATGTCATCATCACCATTGGAAAGCATACACGGTCGGATAACGTCGAGTGTGGCATGCTATAATCGCCCTTGGAAAGCATACATTGTCTGACAAAGTCAGGCATGGCATATTATCATTGTCCTTGGACAACACACACGATCGGACTACTTCGGGCGTGGAAACGCTAAAATGGCCTTTGGGAAGCACATAATGTCAGCTGACATCGGCTGTTAAATGTCATCATTGCCATTGGACAACATACACGATCGGACTACATCGGGTGTGGCATGTTATCATCACCCTTAGATATCATACACGATCGAATGACATTATGTGTGGCATGTTACCATTTTACTAGGATAGCACACGATTAGATGATGTGAGGCGTGGCATGGCCGCATGACCCTTTGTCATAACACACAGTCGGATGACGTCGGACATAGTATACCATCATTTCGATTGGGTAGCACTCGTTGTCACACTATGTCAGACGTGACATGCCATCTCCCTTGAATAGCACACATGGTGAGCGACGTCGGGCGTGGCATGCCATCATCGCCCTTTCACAACATACACAGTAAGACTATGTCAGGCGTGTCATACCATCATTGATCTTGGCAAGCACACATGGTCGCACGATGTCGGCCATTGCAACGCCATCATTGCTTATTCAATGCACACAGGGCCGAATGACGTTTTGCGTGTCATACCATCATCGCCCTAGAAAAGCATTCATAATTAGATGACATCGGCTGTGGCATTTTATAATCGCTATTTGACAACACACACAGTCGGATGAAGTCGGGAACGGCATGCTCTTATGGCCCGTAGGCATCACACACGATAAGATAAAGTCGGGCGTAGCTTACCATCATCACCATTACGCAGCAGATGTTGTGGGACGACGTAAGGCATGGCATTCCATAATCACTATTGGGCAGCACACACGGTTGAACAATGTCAGGCGTGACATGCAATCTTTGATTTTGGATAGCACACACGCTGGTAAAACATTGGGCATGGAATATCATCATCTCTTTTAGACAGCTTACATGGTCAGACGACGCCGAGCATGGCATGCCATCATGGCCCTTGCATAGCACACACGGCCGGACTACATCAGGCATGGAATGTTATCAACCCCCTTGGATAGAATACACGCTCAGACGATGTCAGGAATGAAATGATATCATCTCCCTTGGAAAGCCCACACGATCAAACTACGTCAACCTTGGAAATGTTATATTCGCCCTTGGGCAGTACACACAGTCGGACGATGACGGGCGTTAAAAGTGATCATTGCCCTTGGACAATATACATGGTCGGACTATATTGGGTGTGAGATGTTATCATCTCCCATGGAAAGAATACACGATTGGACGATTTCGGGCATTACACGGTCTAACTACATCAGGCGTAGTATGCCATCACCGCCCTTTGAAAGCATACAAGATTTGACGATGTTGGGCACGGTATGCTATCAATGTTCTTGAAGAGCACACACGATCGAAAGATATCAGGTGTGTCATTCCTGCATGGACCTTTGGCAGCACACATGGTCGGATGATGTCAGGCATGGCAAGCCATAATCTACATTGGGCAGCACACGCGGTTGGACGACGTTAAGCGTGACATGAAATCTTCTCCATTGGACTGCACACACAATGGGACGACGTCGGGCGTGACTTGCCAGCATCGCCCTTGGACAACATATACGGTAGGACTACATCAGACGTGTCAGGCCATAATTACCCTTGGACAACATAGACAGGGACAAACGATGTCGGGCGTGGAATGACATCATCGCCATTGGGAAGCCCACGTGGTAAGATGACGTGGGGCGTGTCATGCCATCTTCACCCTTGTAATGCACAAACGGTGGGACGGCATCGCGCATGGCATGCCTTCATCGCCCTTGGATAGCCTACACGGTCAGACTATGTCAGGCGTGGCATGCTATCATGGATCTTTTTCAGCACATATGGTTGGACGAGGTCGGGCGTGGCAGGCCATCATCGCCTTTGGATAACATACACAGGATCAGACACATCGGGCGTGGCATGCCATCATCGCCCTTGGACAGCATAAACGGTCAGACCACGTCGGACGTGGCATATTATCATTGCCCTTGGACTGCACACACAATAGGATGATGTTGGGAGTGAAAATTCAATCATCAACCTTGGGCACTACACTCGGCCGGACAACGGCGGGCTTGACATGCCATCATCGCCCTTAAAAAGCACACGGTCGGACAACATCGACATGGAATGCCATCATCCTTTTTGGACTACATAAATAGTTAGACGACGTGGGGCGTGACATGCCCACATGGCCCTTGGGCAACAAACACGGTGGGATGACATCAGACGTTGCATGCCATCATCGCCATTGGGCAAAAGATGCAATAAGACAACGTCGGGCGTGGCATGCCATTATCTCTCTTGTGCAGCACACACGGTCGGACAATATCGGGCGGGGCATCCCATCATCATTTTAGAAAGGATACACGATCAGACGATGTCGGCATAGCATGTTATCATCTCCCTTGGACTGATTACAGAATTGAACCACGTAGGGTGTGGCATGTTTGCATGGCCCATGGGCTGCACACATGGTCGGATGAGGTCAGGCGTGGCATGCCATTATCACCTTTGTGCATCATACACGTTCGAACGATGTGGGGCGTGACATGCAATCATAGCCCTTTGGAAGCACACACAGTCGAACAACGTAGGGCGTGGATTTCCATCATCTCCCTTGGAAAGCATACACGGTCGAAGGACGTCAGGTGTGGCATGCCATCATTGCCCTTGGACAGCAGCGACAGTCGTACAACATCGGACGTGGCTTGTGATCATCGCCCTTGGGTAGCACACACGGTCGAATCACGACGGGCGTTAGATGTCATCATTACTCTGGGGCAGCACACACGGTCCAACTACGTCGGGCGTGGCCTGCCATTATCAATCATGGTTGTCTTATTCGTACTAATCTAATATAGCTTCTCGATTTTCCAATCTTATTGTACTAGTCTTTCATTTTAATCTTAATACGGCATGAAGAATATTAGTTTTCTAATTTTCATTTATATTATTTTATGTAAATAAAAATTTAACAATATTTTTATAAAAATTAGAAAAATAAAATTAAGGATATGACCACGTAGATCTCAAAAAATATGCAGAATAATATTTCTTTGTGTAAAATGGATATTCGACCCAAAGTATCAATCATTTGAAGTTTCACAAAATAAAAGATTAAAACTCAAAAAAAGTAGTTGTATATATGTGATATTTCAAATGGCCATAACTTTTGACTCACATGTCCGATTGTGGCATTTTTTTCTCACACGTCCAGTGTTGGACGCCATTATCGCCATTGGGCAGCACATGTTGTCGGACGACGTTAGGCCTTACATGCCATCTTCTGCCATTGACAACACATACGGTGGGACGACGTTGGGCGTGGATGATATCATCGCCCTTGGAAAACATACACGGTTGGACAACATCGAGCGTGGAATGCCATAATGGCCCTTGGACAACACACATGGTCCGACTACGTCAGGCGTGGCAAGAAATCATCGCCCTTGCAAAGCATACACAGGTTCATATGAAGTGGCGCATGGCATGTAATCATCTACCTTGGACAAAATACACGGTCGGACGATGTCTGGCATAACATTTTATCATTGCCCATGGATATCGCATACCATCGAACTACGTCGGTCTTGGCAATGCTATAATAACTCTTGGGCAGCACAAACAGTCGGACGACATTGGGTGTTAAATACCGTCATTTCCCTTTGACCGCATACACGGTCGAACTATGTTGGGTGTTGTATGTTATCATCGCCCTTGGATAGCATGCACGATCAGATGACGTCGGGCGCGGCATTCTCGCATGGCCCTTGGGCAGTACCCACTGTCGGATTACGTCGCGCGTGGAATGCCATCATTGCCCTTGGACTGAACACACAATTAGACCACTTAGGGTGTGGCATGCCCACATGGCCCTTTGGCAGCACACATGGTTAGATGAGGTCGGGCCTGGCATGCAATTATCGTCCTTGTATAGCACACACGTTCCGACGACGTCGGGCATAACATGATATCATAGCCCTTAGAAGCACAGAGGGTCGAACGACGTCGAGCTTGGCTTTTCATCATCGCCCTTTGGACAGCTTACATGGTCAGACGACATCGAGAGTGGCATGCCATCATGGCCCTTGCACAACACACATGGTCGGACTACGTCAGGCATGGTAGGCATTCATCGCCCTTGGGAAGCATACATGGTCCTCGAATGTTATCATCGGCCTTGGATTGAATACACAATCGGATGATGTCAGGAATGACATAATATCATCTCCCTTTGACAGCCTACAGGATCGGACGACGTCAGCCTTGGCAATGCTATAATCGCCCTTGGGCAGCACACACAGTAGGACGACGACGGGCGTTAAATGTGATCATTGCCCTTGGAATATAGACATGGTCGGGCTACATCGGGTGTGACATTTTATCATCACCCTTGGAAAAAATACACGATCGGACGATGTCGGGCGTGGCATATTATCATCGCCCTATGAGTGAAAATATGATTGTACCACGTAAGGCGTTACATACCCACATGGCCCTTGGGCAGCACACACGGCCGAATGACGTCAGGGGTGGCATGCCATTATCGGCTCGTGCAGCACACACGTTCGAATGACGTCAGGCATGACATGCCATCATCGCCCTTGGGCAACACATAGACGGATGACGTCCATGGATGGAATATTATCATCGCCTTTGGACAGCTTACATGGTCGGAGGACGTCGAGCATGGCATGCCATCATGGCCCTTGAATAGCACACACGGTCGGACTATATCAGGCATGGCATCCATTCATCGCCCTTGGGAAGCATACATGTTCATGGAATGTTATCACCCCCCTTGGATAGAATACACGCTTAGACGATGTCATGAATGAAATGATATCATCTCCCATGTACAGCCTACACGATCAAACAACGTCAACCTTGGAAATGCAATAATCGCCCTTAGGCAGCACACACAGTCGGACGACGACGGGCGTTAAAAGTGATCATTGCCCTTGGACAATATATGTGGTTGGACTATATCGGGTGTGTGATGTTATCATCTCCCATGGAAAGAATACACGATTGGACGATGTCGGGCATTACATGTTATCATCCCCCTTGGACATCACACACGATCGAAGGTTGTCAGGCGTGGCATGCCCGCATGTCCATTGGGAGACACATATGGTAGGATGACTTCAGGCTTGGCTTGTTATTATTGTCCTTGGACAGCACATACGTTTGGAAACCATTGGGTGTGGCAATGCTGTCATCGCCCTTGCGAAGCACTCACAATTTGACGAAGTAGGGCGTTAATTGCCATTATTGCCTTTTGTAAAGCACACACGGTCAACTGACATCTACGTGGCATGACAACATCGCATTTGTGTTGTACACACGGACACACAATGTCGTGAGTGACATGCCATCATCGCCCTTGTACATCACAAACGGATGGACGATGTTTGGATTTAGATGTCATTATCGCCCTTGGAGAACACACACGATCGTACGATATTAGGAATGGCATGCCAGCATGGTCCTTTGCAGCACACATGGTCGGACGACATCGAGCGTGGCATGCCCTCATCGCCTTTGTACTGCACATATAGTAGGACGACATTGGGCGTGGCATGTCCAAATGGACCGCAACAAACAATGTTGGACAACGTCGAGTATTACATGCCATCATCGCACTTCTTAAGCCTACATGGTCAGGAGACGCCTGGTGAAGGCATGCCATCTTGCCTTTGGACAGCAAACACGGTCGGACGACACCGAGCGGGTGCACCATCATCGCCCTTGGAGAGCACACATGATTGCACTACGTCGGGCATGACATGCCATCATCGCACTTGGACAGAACACACGGTTAGATGACGTCAAGCATGGCATTCTATCATCGCCCTTAGAAAGCATACACGATCGGACGACGTTGGGCATGGCATGTTATCATCACCCTTGGACAGCACACATGATCGTATCACGTAGAGTGTGGCATGCCCGCATGGCCCTTGAGCAGCACACACAATCGGACTACGTTGTGTGTAACATGCCATCACCACCCTTGAGCAGCAAACATGGTTGGAAGACGTAGTGCATGGCATGCCATCATCGATCGTGATTGTTACCTTCCTACTAATATAATAAATCTTCTAAATTTTCCCATCCTGTTTTACTAGTCTTTCAATTTAATCATAATACGACATGAAGAATATTACCTTTCTAGTTTTTAATTTATATTTATCTATTGAAATGAAAATAAAATAATATATTTTTAAGAAAAAGCTATACCAAACAAAGGATATGACCACATAGATCTCCAAAAAATATGTATAATAAAAAAAAACGCTTCAAAAGGATATTTGATCCCAAAGTTTCAATTATTTGATGTTTCACCAAATCAAAGATTGATACTCCAAAAAAGTAATTGTAAATTTGTGAAATTTCAAATGGCCATAACTTTTGAAGTGGATGTCCTATTGAGGAATTTTTTTTTCTCAATATGGTATATTTTTTAGATTTATGTGAACAAACCTTCAAGTTAAGTTTGGATGAGCCGATTTTTCAAAAAACGTTCTTTTCCCCGTTCAATTTTAAAGAAAATTGTAATTCTTTATTGCTACAAATCTAATAAAAGAAAATAGATTTTTGAGTTTGAAATACTTTGGTAACACATCTGAGAATGTCAACTTTAATGTTATATAATAAATTTTATGAGAAAAAGCTTTTATCCCTTTCAAATTTACATTTCCCCTAATTTTGCACACACGGTAGGACGACGTCGAGCGTGGCATAACATCATCGCCCTTTGAAAACTCACACGATCGAACTACGTCATGCGTTGCATGCCATCATGGACTTTGGGCAACAGAGACGGTCAGATGACATCTGCTGTGGAGATTTCATTATCTCTCATGGAATGCACACACTGTCAGAATACGTCGGGTGTGGCATGCCATTTTCTCCCTTGAAAAGCATACACGATGCGACAACAAAAGGCGTGTCATGTGATCATCGCACATTGACAGCACACACTATTGGACGACGTTTGGCATGGAATGTTATCGTCGTTTATTAACACCAATCATGATCGGATGACATCGAGCATGGCATGCCTGCATGGCCCTTTGGAAGCACACACCGTCGGATGACGTTTGGCATGGCATGCCATCATCCCCATTAGGAAAGACACAAAGTTGAACAACCTTAGGCGTGACATACCATCTTTGCACTTACAGTGGACACATTCTGGGACGGCATAGGGCGTGGCATGTCATCATCACCATTGGAAAGCATACACGGTCGGATAACGTCGACTGTGGCATGTTATAATCGCCCTTGGAAAGCATACATTGTCTGACAAAGTCAGGCATGGCATATTATCATTGTCCTTGGACAACACTCACGATCGGACTACTTCGGGCGTGGAAACGCTATAATGGCCTTTGGGAAGCACATAATGTCAGCTGACATCGGCTGTTAAATGTCATCATTGCCATTTGACAACATACACGATCGGACTACATCGGGTGTGGCATGTTATCTTCGCCCTTAGAAATCATACACGATCGAATGACGTTATGTGTGGCATGTTATCATTTTACTAGGATAGCACACGATCGGATGATGTGAGGCGTGGCATGGCCGCATGACCCTTTGTCATAACACACGATTGGATGACGTCGGACATAGTATACCATAATTTCCATTGGGCAGAACTCGTTGTCATACTATGTCAGACGTGACATGCCATCTCCCTTGGATAGCACACATGGTGAGCGACGTCGGGCGTGGCATGCCATCATCGCCCTTTGACAACATACACAGTAAGACTATGTCAGGCGTGTCATGCCATCATTGATCTTGGCAAGCACACATGGTCGCACGATGTCGGCCATTGCAACGCCATCATTTCTCATTCAATGCACACAGGGTCGAATGACGTTTGGCGTGCCATGCCATCATCGCCCTAGAAAAGCATTCATAATTAGATGACGTCGGCTGTGGCATTTTATCATCGCTATTTGACAACACACACAATCGGATGAAGTCGAGCGTGGAATGCTCTTATGGCCCCTAGGCATCACACACGATAAGATGATGTCGGGCGTAGCTTACCATCATCACCATTACGCAGCACATGTTTTGGGACGACGTAAGGCATGGCATTCCATAATCACCTTTGGGCAGAACACGCGGTTGAAAAACGTCAGGTGTGACATGCAATCTTTGATTTTGGATAGCACACACGCTGGTAAAACAATTGGCATGGAATATCATCATCTCTTTTGGACAGCTTACATGGTCAAACGATGCCGAGCATGGCATGCCATCATGGCCCTTGCATAGCACACACGGTCGGACTACATCAGGCATGGAATGTTATCAACCCCCTTGGGTAGAATACACGCTCAGACGATGTTAGGAATGAAATGATATCATCTCCCTTGGACAGCCCACACGATCGAACTACGTCAACCTTTGAAATGTTATAATCGCCCTTAGGCTGCACACACAGTCGGACGATAATGGGCGTTAAAAGTGATCATTGCCCTTGGATAATATACATGGTCGGACTATATTGGGTGTGAGATGTTATCATCTCCCATGGAAAGAATACACGATTGGACAATGTCGGGCATTACATGTTATCATCACCCTTGGACATCACGCATGATCGGAGAATGTCGGGCGTGGCATGCCCGCATGTCCCTTGGGCGGCACATATGGTTGGATGACGTCAGGCGTGGGATGTTACTATCACCTTTGGAAAAAATACTTGGTGGGACGAAATCGTGCGTGCTATGCCATCATCGCCATTGAGAAGCACACGGTCGGATATCACCGGCATGATATGCCATCTTTGCCCTTGGACAGCACACACGGTGGGACGATTTCGGCGTGGTATGCCATCATCGCACTTGGACAACATATACGGTTGGAGAACGTCAAGCGAGGCATGCCATCATGGCCCTTGTCCAGACCAAACGGTCGAACGACGTCGGGCGTTGAAGTCCATCATCGGCCTTGAACAACGAAGACATGGTTGAATAACGTCGGGCGTGGCATACAATCATCGACCTTGGACAACATATACTGTCGGACGATGTTGGGCATGGCATGTTATCATCGACCATGGAATGCACACACCATCTGACGACGTTTGGAATGGCAATGATATCATCTCCCTTGGGCACCACAGACAGTCAGACGTCGTCGGGCATTAAATGCCATCATTGCCTTTTGGACAGTACACATGGTCGGATGGCGTCGACATGGAATGCCATCATCGCGTTTGGACTGCACACAATGACGGACGACGAAATGTGTGGCATGCCATCATAGCCCTTGGAATAAGCACAGGGTCGGATGATGTCAGGCATGTCATGCCATCATCGCAATTGGACAGCATACACACGGTCGAACTATGTCAGGCGTGGCAGGAATTCATCACCCTTAATAAGCATACACATGGTCGCACGATGTCGGGCATATAATGTAATCATCGCCCTTAGATAGAATACACATTTGGACGAGGTAAGGAATGACATGTTATCATCAACCTTGGAAAGAACACACGATCGGACTACGTCAGCCTTGGTAGTTCTATAACGCCATTGGGCAGCACAAACAATCTGAGGACGATGGGCGCTAAATGTGATCATTGCGCTTGGAAAATATACATGGTCGAACTACGTCAAGTGTGACATATTATCATCACCCTTGGAAAGTATACATGATCGGACGATGTCGGGCGTTACAGGTTATCATCACCCTTGGAAATCAAAAATATTCGTACGATGTCGGGCGTGGCATGCCCGCATGGCCCTTGGGCGACACACATGGTCTGATGACGTCAGGTGTGGGATGTTATCATTGCCTTTGGACAACATACATAGTTGGACGAGATCGTGCGTGTTATGCAATCATCGCTATTGACATGTTATCTTTGCCCTTGGACAACACACACGGTGCGACGACTTTGGCATGGTATTCCATCGTCGCACTTGGATAGCATATACGGTTGGAGAACGTCAGGTGAGGCATTCCATCATTTCACTTGGCCAGAACACACTGTCGAACGACGTCGAGCGTTGCAGGACATTATCGCCCTTGAACAACATTGACAAGGTCCAATAACGTCTGGCGTGGCATACCATCACCGCCCTTGGACAACATACCCAGTGGACGATATTGGGCTTGGCATGTTATCATCACCCTTGGACTATACACACGGTCGGACGACGTTGGGCATGGTAATGCTATCATCGCTCATGGGAACCACACACAGTCGGATGTCGTAGGCCGTTAAATTCTATCGTTGCCCTTTAGAAAGTACACACGGTCGGACGACGTCGACATGGCATGCTATCATTGCCATTGGATTGCACACACAGACAGACGACATTGGGCACGACATGAAATCATCGCCCTTGTGCAACATACACAATCGGATTAAGTCTTGCGTAGCATGCCATCATGGATCTTGAACAACACAAACGGTTTTACTAAGTCGGGCGTGGCATGCCATCATCGCCCTTTGATATCAAATATGGTAGAACTACGTAGGGCGTGGCATGCCATCATCGGCCTTTGAATGAACACAGAGTCGGATGATCTCAACCATGGTATGCCATCATCGCAATTGGACAACATACAAAAGGTCTAACGACGTCGGGCGTGGCATAAATCATCGCCCTTGGAAAATACACATGATCGGACGACGTTAAGCGTGGCATTCCCGCATGTCCCTTTTGTAGTACACACAGTCGAATGACGTCAGACGTGGTTATCCATCATCGCAATTGTGTAGCACACGTGGTCGAACGACATCTCGCGTGGCATGTCCTCATGGACCTTGGCCGGCACACCCGGTCGAACGACTTTTGGTGTCGCATGCAATCGTGGCCCTTGGCCAAAACACACGGTTAGATGACTTTTCTAATGCTATCATCGCCCTTGGGTAGCATAAAAGGTCGGCCGACATCGGGCATCAAATGTCATCATTGCCCTTTGGAAAACACACGCGGTAGGACGACGTCGATGTGGCTTTCCATCATCGCCTTTTGACTACACACATGGATAGTCGACGTAGTGTGTGACATGCCATTATTGCCTTTGTGCAGCACACACGGTCGAACGACGTCGGGCGTTAGATGCCATCATTGATCTTAAACAACACACACGGTTGAATGACGTCGGACGTGGCAATCCATCATCGCAATTGTGCAACACACATGGTCGAACGACATCTCCCGTGGCATGCCCTCACTTACCTTGGCCAGCACACCTAGTCGAATGACGTCTGGCATGGCATGCAATCGTGGCTCTTGGCCAGCTCACACGGTCAAACAACATCGGGCGTTAGATGCCATCGTTGCTCTTAGACAACACACACGGTCGGATGACGTCAAGCGTAGTATCCCATTATTGTCGTTTGACGGCATACATTATAAAAATATGTCGGGCGTGGCATTCCATAATCTCCCTTGGAAAGAACACACCGTCAGGCAATGTCGCGCGTGGCATCGCATCATCACCCTTGGAAAGCATACACGATCGGAGGACAGCGGGCATGGCATATTATCATCACCCTATGACTGAACACATGATTGGACCACGTAGAGCGTTAAATGCCCACATGGATCTTGGGCAGCACACATGGTCGGATGAAGTCGGGCGTGGCATGCCATTATCACCCTCGTGCAGCACACACGTTCAGACGACGTCAAGCATAACATGCCATCATCGCCCTTCGACAGCACACACGGTCGGATGATATCGGGCGTGGCATTCCATCATCACAGTTGGACATTATAAATAGGGTCGGACAATGTCGGGCGTGGCATGCAATTATCGCCCTTATACAACATACCATATAAGACGAATTCAGGCATGCCATGCCATCATCTCCCTTGGGAAACACCCACAGTCAGACGTAATCAGGCTTGTCATGACATCATTTCCCTTGGGCAGCATACATAGTCGAACTACGTCGGGCGTGGAATTCCATTATTGCCCTTAGATAACATAGATAGTCGTCTGACGTCAGGCGTGTCATGTTATCATATCCCATTGTAAGCACACACGGTGAGATGACGTCGTCCATGGCAAGCCATCATCACACTTGGACAGCACACACGATTAGAGTACGTCGGGCATGGCATGACATCATGTTCCTTGGGTAGCATACATGGTCGGACGACGTTGACCGTGGCAATGTCATTATCGCCCTTGATATGCAAACACGGTCTAACTACATCAGGCGTAGTATGCCATCACCGCCCTTTGAAAGCATACAAGATTGGACGATGTTGGGCACGGTATGTTATCAATGTTCTTGAAGAGCACACATGATCGAAACATATCAGGCGTGTCATTTCTTCATGGACCTTTGGCAGCACACATGGTCGGATGATGTCAGGCATGGCATGCCATAATCTACATTGGGCAGCACACGCGGTTGGACGACGTTGAGCGTGACATGCAATCTTCTCCATTGGACTGCACACACAGTGGGACGACGTCGGGCGTGAATTGCCAGCATCGCCCTTGGACAACATATATGGTCGGACTACTTCAGACGTGTCATGCCATAATTGCCCTTGGAAAACATAGACATGGACAAACGACGTCGAACGTGGCTTTCCATCATCGCCCTTGGAAAGCATACACGGCCACATAATGTTGGGCGTTGCGATGCAACGATGGCCCTTGGGCAGGACACATAGTCGAACTACTTAGGGCGTTTAATGCCATTATTTCCCTTTTGACAGCACACACAGTCGCACGACATTGATGTGCCATGACATCATCACCTTTGGATTGCACACACGGATGAACAACATCGGGTATGGCATGCTCGCATGGACATTGGGCAGCACACACAGTCGGATGACATCGGGTGTGGAATGACATCATCGCCATTGGGAAGCCCACGTGGTAAGATGACGTCGGGCGTGTCATGCCCTCTTCACCCTTGTAATGCACAAACGGTGGGACAACATCGCGCATGGCATGCCATCATCGCCCTTGGATAGCCTACACGGTCAGACTATGTCAGGTGTGGCATGCTATCATGGACCTTGTCCAGCACATATGGTTGGACGATGTCGGGCGTGGCAGGCCATCATCGCCCTTGGACAATATACACAGGTTCAGACACGTCGGGCGTGGCATGCCATCATCGCCCTTGGACAGCATACACAGTCAGACGACGTCGGACATGGCATATTATCATTGCCCTTGGACTGCACACACAATTGGATGATGTTGGGAGTGAAAATTCAATCATCAACCTTGGGCACTACACTCGGTCGGACAACGTCGGGCTTGACATGCCATCATCGCCCTTGTAAAGCACACGATCGGACGACATCGACATGGAATTCCATCATCCATTTTGGACTACATAAATAGTTAGACGACGTGTGGCGTGTCATGCCCGCATGGCCCTTGGGCAACAAACACGGTCGGATGACATCAGACGTGGCATGCCATCATCGCCATTGGGCAAAAGATGCAATAAGACTACGTCGCGCGTGGCATGCCATTATCTCTCTTGTGCAGCACACACGGTCGGACAATGTCAAACGGGGTATCCCATCATCATTTTGGAAAGCATACAAGATCAGACGATGTCGGCATAGCATGTTATCATCGCCCTTGGACTGATTACACAATTGAACCACGTAGGGTGTGGCATGTTTGCATGGCCCATGGGCTGCACACATGGTCGGATGAGATAAGGCGTGGCATGCCATTATCACCTTTGTGCATCATACATGTTCGAACGACGTGGGGCGTAACATGCAATCATAGCCCTTTGGAAGCACACACATTCGGACGACGTAGGGCGTGGATTTCCATCATCTCGCTTGGAAAGCATACACGGTCGAAGGACGTCAGGTGTGGCATGCCATCATTGCCCTTGGACAGCAGTGACAGTCGTACAACATCGGACGTGGCATATGATCATCGCTCTTGGGTAGCACACACGGTCGAATCACGACGGGCGTTAGATGTCATCATTACCCTGGGGCAGCACACACAGTCGAACTACGTCGGGCGTGGCCTGCCATTATCAATCATGGTTGTCTTATTCGTACTAACCTAATATAGCTTCTCGATTTTCCAATCTTATTGTACTAGTCTTTCATTTTAATCTTAATACGGCCTGAAGAATATTAGTTTTCTAATTTTCATTTATATTATTTTATATAAATAAAAATTTAACAGTATTTTTTAAGAAATTAGAAAAACAAAATTAAGGATATGACCACGTAGATCTCAAAAAATATGCAGAATAATTTTTTTTGTGTAAAATGGATATTCGATCAAAAGTATCAATCATTTGAAGTTTCACAAAATAAAAGATTTAAACTCAAAAAAAGTAGTTGTAAATATGTGATATTTCAAACGGCCATAACCTTTGACTCACATGTCCGATTGAGGCATTTTTTTCTCACACGTCCAGTGTTGGATGCCATCATCGCCATTGGGCAGCACATGTTGTCGGACGACGTTAGGCCTGACATGCCATCTTCTGCGATTGACAACACATACGGTGGGACGACGTTGGGCGTGGAATGATATCATCGCCCTTTAAAAAACAAACACGGTCGGATGACATCAGACGTGGCATGCCATCATCGCCATTGGGCAAAAGATGCAATAAGACTACGTCGCGCGTGGCATGCCATTATCTCTCTTGTGCAGCACACACGGTCGGACAATGTCAAACGGGGTATCCCATCATCATTTTGGAAAGCATACAAGATCAGACGATGTCGGCATAGCATGTTATCATCGCCCTTGGACTGATTACACAATTGAACCACGTAGGGTGTGGCATGTTTGCATGGCCCATGGGCTGCACACATGGTCGGATGAGATAAGGCGTGGCATGCCATTATCGCCCTTGTGCATCACACACGTTTGGATGACGTCGGGCGTGATATTCAATCATAGCCCTTTGGAAGCACACACAGTCGGATGACGTTGGGTGTGGATTTTCAACATCACCCTTGGAAAGCATACACAATCGAGGGACGTCAGGTGTGGCATGCCATCATTGCCCTTGGACAGCAGGGACAGTCTTACAACATCTGATGTGGCATGCCATCATCGCCCTTGGGTAGCACACACGGTCGAATCACGACTGCCATTAGATGTCATTAATACCCTGGGGCAGCGCACACGGTCGAACTACGTCAGGCGTGGCATGCCATTATCGATCATGGTTGTCTTATTCGTACTAATCTAATATAGCTTCTAAATTTTCCCATCTTATTGTACTAGTATTTCATTTTAATCTTAATACGGCATGAAGAATATTAGTTTTCTAATTTACATTTATATTATTATATATAAATTAAAATTTCACAATATTTTTTTAAAAATTAGCAAAACAAAATTAAGGATATGACCACGTAGATCTCAAAAAATATGCATAATAATTTTCTTTTGCGTAACACGGATATTCGACCCAAAGTATCAATCATTTGAAGTGTCACACAATAAAATATTGAAACTAAAAAAAAGAAGTTGTTAATATGTGATATTTCGAACGGCTATAACTTTTGACTCACATGTCCGATTGAGGCATTTTTTTCTCAATTTTGTTATTTTTTTGGCTATCTACGAAATCAAACCCCCAAAGCTGGTTTTGACAAGTCAATTTTCCAAAATACGTGTTTTAACCCATTCAAGATTGAATATCCCCTAATATTCAAGAAAATAGTAATTCTTTATTGCTATGAATCTTATTAAAGAAAATAGATTTTTGTATTCGAAATACCTGTGTAACACATATCAGAATGTATAGTTTAATGTAAGATAATCAATTTTATGAGAAAAATATTTTATACCGTTTAATATATTTCCCCTAATTTTGCCCACACTATCGGACAACGTCGAGTGTTGCATGCCATCATCACCATTGGGCAGCACATGTTGTCGAGCGACGTTAGACCTTACATGCCATCTTCGGGCTTTGACAACACATATGGTGGGACGACGTCGGGCGTGGAATGATATCATCGCCCTTGGATAACATACACGGTTGGACAACATTGAGCGTGGAATTTTATAATGGCCCTTGGACAACACACACGGTCTGACTACGTCACGCGTGGCAAGACATCATTGCCCTTGCGAAGCATACAAAGGTTCATATGATGTGGCGCGTGGCATTTCATCATCTTCCTTGGACAAAATACACGGTCGGACGATGTCTGGCATAACATTTAATCGTCGCCCATTGATATCGCACAGGATCGAACTATGTTGGGTATGGTATGTTATCATCGCCCTAAGTAAGCCTGCACAATCGGATGATGCCAGGCGTGACATACCATCTTTGCTCTTATACTGCACATATTGTGGGACGACATAGGGGTGGCATGTCATCATCGCCATTGGAAAGCATACACGGTCGGATGACGTCCAGTGTGGCATGCTATCATCGCCCTTGGAAAGCATACATTGTGTGACAATGTCAGGCATGGCATATTATCATTGTCCTTAAACAACACACACGATCGGACTACGTCGGGCGTGGAAATGCTATAATGGCCTTTGGGCAGCACACAATGTCAGCTGACATAGGCTGTTAAATGTCATCATTATCCTTGGACAGCATACACGGTCGGACTACATCGGGTGTGGCATGTTATCATCACCCTTAGAAATCATACACGATCGAATGACTTTATGTGTGGAAAGTTATCATTTCACTAGGACAGCACACACGATCGGATGATGTCAGGCGTGGCATGGCCGCATGACCCTTTGTCATAAAACACAGTCGGATGACGTCGGACATAGCATACCATCATTTCCATTGGGCAGCACTCGTCGTCACACGATGTCAGACGTGACATGCCATCTCCCTTGGATAGCACACATGGTGAACGACGTCGGGCGTGGCATGCCATCATCGCCCTTTGACAACATACACAGTCAGACTATGTTAAGCGTGTTATGCCATCATTGCTCTTGGCGAGCACACACGGTCGCACGATGTCAGCCATTGCAATGCCATCATTGATCATTCAATGCACACAGGGTCGAATGACGTTAGGCGTGCCATGCCATCATGGCCCTAGAAAAGTATTCACAATTAGATGACGTCGGTTGTGGCATGTTATCATCGCTATTTGACAACACACACAATCGGATGAAGTCGGGCGTGTCATGCTCTTTTGGCCCCTAGGCATCACACATGATAAGATGAAGTCGGGCATAGCTTACCATTATCACCATGAAGCTGCACATGTTGTGGGACGACGTAAGGCATGGCATTCCATAATCACCAATGGGCAGCACACGCGGTTGAACGTCAGGTGTGACATGCAATATATGACTTTGGATAGCACACACGCTGGTAAAACATTGGGCGTGGAATATCATCTTTGCCTTTGGACAGCATACATGGTCAGATGACGTCGAGCATGGAATGCCAGCGTGGCCCTTGCATTGCACACACGGTCGGACTACATCTGGCATGGCATGCATTCATCGCCCTTGGGAAGCATACATGCTCATGGAATGTTATCATCCCCCTTGGATAGAATACACGCTCAGACGATGTCAGGAATGAAATGATATCATCTCCTTTGGACAGCCCACACGATCGAACTACATCAACCTTGAAAATGCTAGAATCACCCTTGGGCAGCACACACAGTCGGACGACGACGGGCATTAAAAGTGATCATTGCCCTTGGACAATATACATGGTCGGACTATATCGGGTGTGAGATGTTATCATCTCCCATGGAAAGAATACACGATTGGACGATGTCGGGCATTACATGTTATCATCGCCCTTGGACATCACACACGATCGGAGGATGTTGGGTGTAGAATGCCCGCATGTCCCTTGGGCGGCACATATGGTTGGATGACGTCAGGCGTGGGATGCCATTATCGCCTTTGGAAAAAATACATGGTGGGACGAGATTATGCGTGCTATGCCATCATAGCCATTGGGAAGCACACACGGTCGGATGACGTCGGGCATGACATGCCATCATTGCCCTTGGACAACACACACGGTGAGACTATTTCGGCGTGGTATGCCATCATCGCACTTGGATAGCAAATACGGTTGGAGAACGTCAAGCGAGGCATGCCATCATGGCCCTTGTCCAGAACAAATAGTCGAACGACGTCGGGCGTGGAAGGCCATCATCGCCCTTGAACAACGTTGACATGGTCGAACAACGACTGGCGTGGCATACAATCATCGCCCTTGAACAACATATTCAGTCAGACGATTTTGGGTGTGGCATGTTATCATCGACCATGGAATGCACACACCATCTGAAGACGTTCGGAATGGCAATGCTATTATCTCTCTTGGGCACCACACACAGTCAGACGTCGTCGAGCATTAAATGCCATCATTGCCTTTTGGACAGTACACACGGTCGGATGGCATCGACATGGAATGCCATCATCGCGTTTGGACTGCAAACACTGATGGACGACGAATGGCATTGCATGCCATTATCGCCCTTGGAATAAAAACATGGTCGGATAATGTCAGGCATGTCATACCATCATCGCAATTGGACAATATACACACGGTCGAACTACATCAGGCGTGCCATGCTATCATCGCCCTTGGATAACATATACGGTAGAACTCTGTCAGGCGTGGCATGCTATCATCGCCCTTGGATAGCATATACGGTAGAAATACGTCGGGCATGGCATGCCATCATTGCCGTAGGAATAAACACACGGTAGGATAATTTCAGGCATGTCAAGCCATCATCGCAATTGGACAACATACACACAGTCAAACTACGTCAGTCGTGGCAGGCATTCATCGCCCTTAATGAGCATACACATGGTCGCACGATGTCGGGCATATAATGTAATAGTCGCCCTTGGATAGAATACACATTTGGACGATGTCAGGAATGACATGTTATCATCAACCTTGGAAAGCACACACGATCGGACTACATCAGCCTTGGTAGTGCTATAACGCCCTTGGGAAGAACATACAATCCGATGACGATGGGCGTTAAATGTGATCATTGGGCTTGGAAAATATACATGGTCGAACTACGTTAAGTGTGAAATATTATCATCACCCTTGGAAAGTATACACAATCGGACGATGTCGGGCGTTACAGGTTATCATCACCCTTGGAAATCAAAACTGATCGCACGACGTCGGGCTTGGCATGCCTGCATTGCCCTTGGGTGGCACACATGGTCTGATGACGTCAGGCGTGGGATGCCATCATTGCCTTTGGACAACATACATAGTGGGACGAGATCGTGCGTGTTATGCAATCATCGCCATTGGGAAGCACAAGCGGTCGGATGACGTCGGGCTTGACATGCCATCTTTTCACTTGGACAATACACACGGTGGGACGACTTCGGAATGGTATGCAATCATCAAACTTGGACAACATATACGGTTGGAGAACGCCAGGTGAGGCATGCCATCATGGAACTTGGCCAGAACACAGTGTCGCACAACGTCTAGCGTTGCAGGACATCATCGCCTTGGTAGTGCTATAACGCCGTTGGGAAGAACATACAATCCGATGACGATGGGCGTTAAATGTGATCATTGCGCTTGGAAAATATACATGGTCAAACTACGTTAAGTGTGAAATATTATCATCACCCTTGGAAAGTATACACGATCGGATGATGTCGGGCGTTACAGGTTATCATCCCCCTTGGAAATCAAAACTGATCGTACGACGTCGGGCTTGGCATGCCTGCATTGCCCTTGGGCGGCACACATAGTCTGATGACGTCAGGCGTGGGATGCCATCATTGCCTTTGGACAACATACATAGTGGGACGAGATCGTGCGTGTTATGCAATCATCTCCATTGGGAAGCACAAGCGGTCGGATGATGTCGGGCTTGACATGCCATCTTTTCCCTTGGACAATACACACGGTGGGACGACTTCGGCATGGTATGCCATCATGGCTCTTGGACAGCATATACGGTTGGAGAAAGACAGGTGAGGCATGCCATCATGGCACTTGGCCAGAACACAGTGTCGCACGACGTCGAGCGTTGCAGGACATCATCGCCCTTGAACAACATTGACAGGGTCCAATAACGTCTGGCGTGGCATACCATCATCGCAGTTGGACAACATACCTAGTGGACGATATTGGGCTTGGCATGTTATCATCACCCTTGGACTGTACACACGGTCGGACGACGTTAGGCATGGTAATGCTATCATCGCCCATGGGCACCACACACAGTCCGACGTGGTAAGCCGTTAAATTCTATCATTGCCCTTTAGACAGTAAACACGATCGGACTACGTCGACATGGCATGCTATCATTGCCTTTGCATTGCACACACAGATGGACGACGTTGGGCATGACATGAAATCATCGCCCTTTTGTAACATGCATAATCGGATAAAGTCTAGCGTAGCATGCCATCATGGCGCTTGAACAACACAAACGGTCGTACTAAGTCGGGTGTGGCATGCCATCATCGCCCTTTGATATCATTTATGGTAGAACTACGTATAGCGTGACATGCCATCATCGGCCTTGGAATGAACACACAGTCGGATGATCTCAACCATGGTATGCCATCATCACAATTGGACAACATACAGAAGGTCCAATGACGTCGGGCGTGGCATAAATCATCGCCCTTGGAAAATACACATGATCGGACGATGTTAAGCGTGGCATGCCCGCATGGTTCTTGGGTAGTACACACGGTCCAATGACATCAAACGTGGTTATCCATCATGGCAATTGTGTAGCGCACGTTGTCGAATGACATCTCGCGTGGCATGCCCTCATGGACCTTGGCCAGCACACCCGGTCGAACGACGTCTGGTCTGGCATGCCATTGTGGCCCTTGTCAAGCACACACGATTAGATGACTTTTAAAATGCTATCATCACCCTTCGGTAGCATAAACGATCGGCCGACGTCGGGCATCAAATGTCATCATTGCCCTTTGGGAAAAAAACACCGTAGGACGACTTTGACGTGGCTTGCCATCATCGCCTTTTCACTACAAACATGGATAGTCGACGTCGTGTGTGACATCCCATTATTGCCCTTGTGCAGCACACACTGTCGAACGACGTCGGGCGTTAGATGCCATCATTGATCTTAAACAACACACACGGTCGAATGACGTCAGACATGGCAATCTATCATCGCAATTGTGCACCACAAGTGGTCGAACAACATCTCGCGTGGCATGCCCTCACTGTCCTTGGCCAGCACACCTAGTTAAATGACGTCAGGCATGGCATGCAATCGTGGATCTTGGCCAGCTTACACGGTTAAACGATGTTTGCCAATGCTATCATCGCCCTTGGGTAACATACACGGTCAGACGATGTTGGGCATCAAATGTTATCATTTCCCTTTGGACAACACACACTGTAGGAAAACGTCGACGTGGCATGCCATCATCGCCTTTTAACTACACACATGGAGAGTCGATGTTGTGTGTGACATGCCATTATTGCCCTTGTGCAGCACACATGATCGAACGACATCGGGCGTTACATGCCATCATTGCTCTTAGACAACACACACGGTTGGAGGACGTCGAGCATAGCATGCCATCATCGCCCTTTGATGGCTTACATTAAAAAAATATGTCGGGCGTGGCATTCCTTAATCTCCATTTGGAAGCACACACCATCGGGAAATGTCGGGCGTGGCATCGCATCATCACCCTTGGAAAGCATACACGATCGGAGGACATAGGTCATGGCATATTATCATTACCCTATGACGGAACACATGATTGGACCACGTAGGGCGTTAAATACCCACATGGACCTAGGGCAGCACACGTGGTCGGATGACGTCAGGCGTGGCATGCCATTATCACCCTCGTACAGCACACACGTTCAGACGATGTCAAGCATGACATGCCATCATCTCCCTTGGGCAGTACACACGTTCGGACGACGTCGGGCTTTGTATGCCATAATCTCCCTTGAGTAACATACATGGTCGGAATATGTTGAGCGTGGAATGTGATTTTCTCACTTGGAATGAACACACAGTCGGAGGATATCGGGCGTGGCATTCCATCATCACAATTGGACATCATAAATAGGGCGGGACAATGTCGGGCGTGGCATGCCATCATCACCCTTATACAACATACCATATAAGACGACGTCAGGCATGCCATGCCATCATCGCCCTTGGGAAACACCCACAGCCAGACGTAGTAAGGCGTGGCATGACATCATTGCCCTTGGGCATCATACATGGTCGAACTACGTCGTGCGTGGTATTCCATCACTTCCCTTAGATTAGATAGATAGTCGTCTGATGTCAGGCGTGTCATGTTATCCTCTCCCATGGTTAGCACACACGGTGAGATGACGTCGTCCAGTGCAAGCCATCATCACACATTGACAGCACACACGATTAGAATACGTCGGGCATGGCATGACATCATGTCCCTTGGGTTGCATACATGGTCGGACGACGTCGACCGTGGAAATGTCATCATCGCCCTTGATATGCAAACACGGTCGAACTACATCAGGCGTAGCATGCCATCATCGCCCTTGGAAAGCATACACGATAGGACGATGTTGGGCACGGTATGTTATCAATGTTCTTGAAGAGCACACACGATCAGAAGATATCGGGTGTGTCATTCCAGCATGGACATTGGGCAGCACACATGGTCGTATGATGTCAGGCATGGCATGCCATAATCTACATTGGGCAGCACACGCGGTTGGACGACGTTGAGCGTGACATGCAATCTTCGCCCTTGGACTACACACATAGCGGGACGACGTCAGGCGTGACTTGCCAGCATCGACCTTGGACAACATATAAGGTCGGACTACTTCGGACGTGGCATGCCATAATTGCCCTTGGACAACATAGACAAGGACAAACGACGTCGGACGTGACATGCCATCATCCCCCTTGGAAAGCATACACGACCACACAATGTTGGGCGTTGTGATGCTATGATCGCCCTTGGGCAGGACACACGGTCGAACTACTTAGGGCGTTTAATGCCATTATTTACCTTTGCACAGCACACACAGTCGGATGACGTCGATGTGGCATGACATCATCACCTTTGGATTGCACACACGGATGAACAACGTCGGGCATGGCATGCTCGCATGGACATTGGGCAGCACACACAGTCGGATGACGTCGGGCGTGGAATGCCATCATCGTCATTGGGAAGCCCAGGTGGTCAGATGACGTCGGGTGTTTCATGCCATCTTTACCCTTGCAATGCACAAACGGTGGGACAACATCGCGCATGGCATGCCTTCATCTCCCTTGGACAGCATACACGGTCAGACTGTGTCATGCGTGGCATGCTATCATGGACCTTGTCCAGCACATATGGTTGGACGAGCTCGGGCGTGGCAGGCCATCATTGCCCTTGGACAACATACACAGGTTCGGACACGTCGGGCGTGGCATGACATCATCTCCCTTGGACAACATACACGGTCAGACGACTTCGGACGTGGCATATTATCAATGCCCTTGGACTGCACACACAATTGGATGATGTTGGGAGTGGCAATTCAATCATCAACCTTGGGCACTACACTTGGTCGGACAACGTCGGGCTTAACATGCCATCATCGCCCTTGAATAGAACACGGCCGGACCACATCGACATGGAATTCCATCATCCCTTTTTGACTACACAAATAGTTAGACGACGTAGGGCGTGGCATGCCCGCATGTCCCTTGGGCAACAAACACGGTCGGATGACATCAGGCGTGGCATGCCATCATCGACATTGGGCAAAAGATGCAATAAGACTACGTCGGGCGTGGCATGCACTTATCTCTCTTGTGCAGCACAAACGGTCGGACAATGTCGGGCAGGGCATCCCATCATCATTTCTGAAAGCATACATGATCAGACGATGTCAGCATAGAATCTTATCATCACCCTTGGACTGATTACACAATTGGACCACGTAAGGTGTGGCATGTTTGCATGGCCCATCGGTAGCACACATGGTCGGATGAGGTCGGGCGTGGCATGCCATTATCGCCATTGTGCATCACACACGTTCGAACGACGTCGGGTGTGACATGCAATCATTGCACTTTGGAATCATACACATTCGGACGACGTTGGGCGTGGATTTCCATCATCTCCCTTGAAAAGCATACACGGTCGAAGGACGTCAGGTGTGGCATGCTATCATTGCCCTTGGATAGAAGTGACAGTCGTACAACATCGGACGTGGAATGTCATCATCGCCCTTGGGTAGCACACACGGTCGAATCACGACGGGCACTATATGCTATCATTACCCTGGGGCAGCATACAAGGTCGAACTACGACGGGCGTGGCCTTCCATTATCGATCATGGTTATCTTATTCGTAATAATATAATATAGCTTCTCGATTTTCCAATCATATTGTACTAGTCTTTCATTTTAATCTTAATACGGCACGAAGAATATTACTTTTCTAATTTTCATTTATATTTTTATATATAAATAAAAATTTAACAATATTTTTTTAAAAATTAGCAAAACAGAGTTAAGGATATGACCACATAGATCTAAAAAAATATGCAGAATAATTTTTTTTTGCGTAAAACGGATATTCGACCCAAAGTATCAATCATTTGATGTTTTTACAAAATAAAAGATTGAATCTCAAAAAAAGTAGTTGTAAATATGTGATATTTCAAACGGCCATATCTTTTGACTCACATGTCCGATTGAAGCATTTTTTCTCAATATTGTTATTTTTTTTGCTATTTACGAAAGCAAACCCCCAAAGGTGGTTTGGACAAGTCAATTTTCCAAAATAGGTGTTCTAACCCATTCAAGTTTGAATATCCCCCAATTTTCAAGAAAATTATAATTCTTTATTGCTATGAATCTTATAAAAGAAAATAGATTTTTGTGTTCGAAATACCTGTGTAACACATATCCAAATGTATAGTTTAATGTTAGATAATCAATTTTATGAGAAAAATATTTTATCCCGTTTAATACATTTCCCCTAATTTTGCCCACACTATCGGAGAACGTCGAGTGTTGGATTCCAACATCGCCATTGGGCAGCACATGTTGTCAGACGACGTTAGGCCAGACATGCCATCTTTGGCCATTGACAACACATACGGTGGGACGACGTCGGGCGTGGAATTATATCATCGCCCTTGGACAACATACACGTTTGGACAACATCAAGCGTGGAATGCCATAATGGCCCTTGGACAACACACACGATCCGACTACGTCAGGCGTGGCAAGACATAATCGCCCATGCAAAGCATACACATGTTCATATGATATGGCGCGTGGCATGTAATCATCTACCTTGGACAATATACACGGTCGGATGATGTCTGGCATAACATTTTATCATTGCCCATGGATATCGCACACCATCGAACTAAGTCGGGCTTGGAAATGTTATAATAACTCTTGGGCAGCACAAACAGTCGGAGGACATAGGGCGTTAAATACAGTCATTTCCCTTTGACCGCATACACGGTCGAACTATGTTGGGTGTGGTATGTTATCATCGCCCTTGGAAACCATGCACGATCCGATGACGTCGGGCGCGGCATTTTCGCATGGCCCTTGGGCAGCACCCATTGTCAGATTACGTCGCGCGTGGAATGCCATCATTGCCCTTGGACTGTACACACAATTAGACCACTTAGGGTGTAGTATGCCCACATGGCCTTTTGGCAGCACACATGATTACATGAGGTCGGGCGTGGCATGCCATTATCGTCATTGTGTAGCACACACGTTCCGACGACGTCGGGCATGACATGATATCATAGCCCTTAGAAGAACAGAGGGTCGAACGACGTCAGACTTGGCTTTTCATCATCGCCCTTTGGACAGCTTACATGGTCAGACGACATCGAGCGCGGCATTTCATCATGGCCCTTACACAACACACATGGTCGGACTACGTCAGGCATGGTAGGCATTTATCTCCCTTGGGAAGCATACATGGTCATCGAATGTTATCATCGGCCTTGGATTGAATACACGGTCGGATGACGTCAGGAATAACATAATATCATCTCCCTTTGACAGCCCACACGATAGGTCTACATCAGCCTTGGCAATGCTATAATCGCCCTTGGGCAAAACACACAGATGGACGACGACGGGCGTTAAATGTGATCATTGCCCTTGGAAAATAGACATGGTCGGGCTACATCGGGTGTGACATTTTATCATCACCCTTGGTAAGAATACACGATCGGACAATGTCGGGCGTGGCATATTATCATCGCCCTATGACTGAAAACATGATTGGACCACGTAGGGCGTTATATACCCACATGGCCCTTGGGCAGCACACACGGTCGAAGGACATCGGGCGTGGCATGCCATTATCGCCTCGTGCACTACACACGTTCGGATGATGTTAGGCGTGACATGCCATCATCGCCCTTGGGCAACACACATGGTCGGACGATATCGGGCATGCCATGCCATCATCGCCCTAGGAAATAATACCCATTCGGACGATATCAGGCTTGGCATGCCATAATCACCCTTAAAAACATACATGGTCGGACTACGTCGAGCGTGGCATGTCATTTTCTCCTTAGGAATTAACAAACAGTCGGAGGATATAGGGCGTGGCCAGACATCATCGCAATTGCATGGCATACATTGGGTAAGACAATGTCGGGCGTCGCATTCCGTCATCACCCTTGGACAGCATACACGATCAGACAACATCACGGGTGCCATGCCATCATCAACCTAGGGAATCACACCAAGTAGGATGACAACGGGCGTGGCATGACATCATTGCCCTTGGGTAGCACATACTGTTGTATAATGTCAGGCGTGGCAGGCCATCATTGCCTTTGGACAACACAGACGGTCGTACGACCTTAGGTGTAGCATGTTATCATCTCTCATGGTAAGCGCACACATTCAGACGATGTAAGCCGTGGCAATGGAATTGTCGCCCATGGTAAGCGCACACAGTTTGACGACATCGTCTGTGGAAATGCCATCATCGCCCATTGAATGTATACACGGTCGGATGACGTCGGGTTTTACATGCCATCATCGCCCTAGCAAAGCATACGTAATCAGATGACATCGGCCGTGGCATGTTATCATTGCCCTTTGACAGCACAAAC